>JAOUQU010417774.1:0-10977 GCA_028566735.1 Ammoglanis amapaensis
CCAATGGAATTTGGCCGACTAGTAATTTTTTTGGTCGACCAACGAATAATCGATTATTTGCGGACAGCCCTAGTTATTACAGAAGCTCTGACTGCACAAAAATACAATAAAGACATATGACTATGACAGAATATAAATATCTAGAGTTCGGGAGTCCTTAAATACGTTAAAAAGGTACAATAGGGCATAAAATATTATTTAAATATGATGTCCCAACATGGTTTAAATCCTGGGTAAGTAGATCTGGGTGTCTGCGTGGGTTTCCTCTGAACGGCTTCCTCCCACAGTCCAAAGGCATGCAGTCAGGTAAATTGGATATACTGAAATTATTCTGTGTGTGTGTGTGTGTGTGTGTGCGCGCGTGCGTGTGTGTCCGCACCCTGCAATATACTGGCCATCTGTTTGGGTGTTTAGTGTATTCCCCAAGTGTCTGTCTCATTGTGATAGATAATAAGATAGATAATAGACGAATGGATAAATTATAAAACTTGGTTTTAAATTATAAATAATTCTTTATTTTTTATGTTATATTTGTTTAAATGTGTGCCCTAATATTTACAATCTTTTGTTCTGACATTCGTCAGTAAAGTACAATTTTATCTTGTTTTAAACAAAATGAAAATACTGCTTTCGTTGCATTAGCAAATTCTTGTTCTTTATTTTTTTGGATGATTTGTTTGTTATTATAGTTTATTTTTTATCTTTATCAGAAGTGTTCAGTGTTAACTTGTTTAAAAAAAATGTATTGTAATTAGTTATTTAATGTTATTTTCGGCTGCATCCATACAATGCAGATTCATAGAAAATATCTTTTGGATCGTAACGACTGAACTGGCAACAATTTCTCAGATATCTAAATTTAGATAAATCAGAATTATTAAGTTCAATAAGATTAAGAGACTAAATCTTTAAAGGCTAATATTGCCTTGTTTAAAAACTAATTTATGTGCTGCTTCCACTTATTTTCATTCCGTTCTAAACTGTGAAGTTTGTTTATTCCGATATCTGAAAGATATCAAACTGTAGTGAACGTAGAAATGTAGTATCAACAGTCAGTGTGCTTATCAACCAAGCGAGTGACACTCTGGTTTCCCATAACCTTACTAACTTCCTGAAAAACATCCGCTTCAGCCTCTGAGAACACACAGTGACCAAACTGTGTGATATCCTCCATTCCTCCCTCCCTCCATCCCACCAGTGAGTTCAGAATGTGCTGGTACAATTTAGTACCATTCACTTACTCTCAAAGCTCACAGTGGTGGAGCTTTGCTGATCTGTTCTCAGGATGTGATCTGTGGAGTCAGCACCGAAACAGAAGTACATTCTAAAAACACACACACAAACCGGAAAGGATTTGAATCATGAGGTACAAGATGGCAGAAACATCACATCAATTACAAAAGTGTAAAACTTATACTGACGTCATTTCCGTTTCGAATTGCCAGTTCAATTTCCCTCATAAATATCTAACTCAAACCCTGAATCCTAGTTGTTTGGGGCTTGTGTGTTTATATATCTTTTAACCCCCCCCACACACACACTTGAGTTCGCCATGGTGGGTCTCAATTGGCATTACAGATTTAGCATACGGTCCGTCCCAAACTGTACACAGTACATAAATGTTCTTTAGTCTTAGTGCACACTTTCTTGGTGCACACTGCACTTTATTTATCTTTATTTATCACTTTATTTATAGTTATCAAGTCCGCCAAAATATGGGCGTAAAAAGAGTAATTTCATTAATGTTCCTCAAATTTATACAAAGCAGTCGGTGATGGTCGATGATAAAATATCCATAAGAGCAGATGTTTATATATATATAAAAAAAGTTTGAGACAGATATGAACCAGCTTGACCGGTAGTTTAAGTCAGCACATGATGCTGATTTAGTATCTTCAAGGTTGAGCGCTTGCCCAGAATTGCCCTACAAACACAACAGCGAACACTTTTTATTAGTATTCTAATATACCGTGGTGTGAAAAGTATTTGCACTACTCCCCCCTCCGCTTCCTGATTTATTCTTTTGCATGTAGGTCACACTTAAATGTTTCAACACACTGATCAAAAGTAAATCACTGATAAAAACTAAAGATAGCACAAGTAAACACAATAAAGTAATTTATAAATGAAGGTCTTGAATATCAAAGGAAAAAGAAATCCAACTCCCAATCCCTGAGATTACTGCCGACAAAGTGAAGTAAACCAAACGATGACCCCCCTAAGTCAAAGAAATTCAAGAACAAATGAGAAACGAGAAACAAATGCCATGGGAACTATCAATCTGGAAAAAGTTATAGAGCCATTGCGAGCCAGAAATGCAAAAGTGTGACAAACATACAAAAGAAGGAGACTCGAGGATAGAAGTGTTTATATTCCAGCAAACTAAAAGGGAGGTGGAATAAAATGAACTAATGACTGTGAGGGTAGTTGCATCATTACAAAAGCATTCCGTGATATAATTACGAAGGTAAACATGAAGTAAGTTCTGGAAATAGCTTCAGGTATTCGCTTGATCATTCGAGAGAAAAAAAGATATTTAATCCTTACATTCATGACCGTGCAGGAAATGACTTGTTACACAAGATCATGTCAGGCACAGTCATGGACATGTTCTCCTTCTGCATTATTTAAGCTGGATGTACTCCCTTGTTTATCCTGGCTTGGGACCAGCACTGTATTAGAAACAAGGCACTATAGATATTGTAAAATTCTTCCATTTCTACCCCGTTAGACTTCACCCCTGTGGGTCTTAAACAGCATCATTGATTATGCAGAGGTTACGTCGGATGCCCATCCTGACACAACACTTTATTTATTCGTTTAATCTGGAAGCCATTTCTTACACAACTCTCCTTATTTATCCTGGCTTGTGACCAACACTATAATGACTACGACGCCTTGTTTCTAATATGACTGGTTTTCCATTTCTGCCGTTCCTAATCAAGTTCTCCACGGTGGATTGTCATCTGCATTACTGATTTTGTATAACGTTTACGCCGGATCCTTATTTATCCAGACTTGGGACAGACTACAATGCATTGGTTTATGCATCCTAGTGGCTATGTACTTATAAGATAATTCAATGTCTTTAGTCCTAAGGTGCATTATCAAGTTGAAAGAAAAACAAACCCTTTGTAAAAATAAAAAAATAAATTAAAAAAAACGTTTTAATTAAAAGATTATTACTAAGGTGTCCACTCACCTGTTAGTCTCCCCATGCTGGCATGAAGCCATCCTTCAAAGTTATACGAAGAGATACTTCTATCCCAAATCGTCTTGCTCTTAGACCCAGACAAACCATACTCCAGCAATACCCACACTCCATTCAGACCATGGAGTCATTTCCTCGACTCTAAAAGAAAATAAAAAAAAACAATAAGTATTTTTGTATTTTACCCCTCCTAGGGTGGTGCCCAAGTTGGAATGACTTAAGAGACTGACTACTTTCGATGTGTGTGCATGTGTGTGTCTACTGATCCCTTATCGTCACTGGTGTCACGCCTTGGCCAATGCACTCCTCCATTTCTAAGCAGGTACCATGCGGAACCAAGGTTCTTACACAACTCAATCATGATTCAATCCAGTCCTGGCACACCGGAGGTCATTTTTGTCTGCTGCAGACAATAGCTAATTATGTTAGCAACCAGTAGAAGAGCCGAGATTCTAACCTCAGTGTTCACAATGTCTCGTCACGTGTGCCAAAAATTGAAAAAAATTGTTTGAATCAGTGATTCATTTGTGATAAATCGATATAATTATACTTCATATACCACAGAAATAAAAAGGTTTAATTGTTTTGGATAAATAAATAATAATCACAAATATAGTATACTACTTTATTTATTTTCTAAAGAGAAATAGTAAAAAAAGAAACCTCGTATAAGATATCGTATCACATCATCGGTAGGGTGTTATTACATCACTAACAAATAGTGCGGATAGTTATTTTGTAATGGGTCTCAACCCAAAATAAAATGTCAATCAAAGTCGAATCTGTGTTTAGAGTTCGAGCAGTGGTTTCGACGGAGACAACAGAAGTAGATCTTGACGCTCCGTTAGAAATATTGAGCTTGCACTTCTCGGCCCATCAACTTAACCGACTTGGTCAATGACACGGCTGGTGATTTAGTCTGCTTGGTGTTCTCGATCAGGTCAATCCCAGGTCAAGCTATTCTTCCTGTTGCCAAAAAAGGACAAAAGTCCCATTATGTTAGGAGCACATACATCAACCTGGCATAACGTTTAAGACCACATTCTTATTTACAACCTGCTATGAGAAGCAGGATGAACTTGTGAGCATTTAAGCTAGGGTACTTTGTTGTATCGTACCATGCAAATCAGCCCCCCATGTGCATCAATAAACGTTGACCATACCTCTTTTTTATACTCAGAGGACACCTTTTTTCGATGGTGTGGGAGGGAATGGATCTAACATCCACACACACACACACGCCACTAGAGAGATGCTTTGACGCAGTAATCTAGACATCGCAATCGCTACCTTATCTATCCCACCCACTAAGAGATAGTATAATGAACAGTTTTCAGAATCATTTGTCAGTGGTTATACGGTTATGTTTTGACTTTTCACTTTTAATGAAGTGTCCATGCAAGATTCCTGTTACCAAACACGGTCAATGTACAGTTGTCGTCAATTATATGATCACACACACCAAAAAAAACCATTTAAACAAAAGTAGCCTGTTAGTGTTCGGTATAAATCAACAAAACCGTTCATAAAACACAGAGCTAGCTTTTTTTTTTTACGAAATCCGAACCTGAATCAGTTGAATACCAGGTACTTGTTCTACTGTGCAACTTTGTTGCCCCATGCATCACATGATGGGCTCAGTCTGAACTGGGAAAGACTGGCGCTACGATCATTAATTCGAGCCAATATACATGAATGGACCTAGTTAAGGGCATGAATAGTTCTTTGTGTGTTTGCGATGGTTCGAATGCCTGTTTATTTTCGCTAAGAAGGATTCATGCATGAGGTCAGGCTTTCGCTGAACAAGCAAGTGTGAGATATGAATGTACTAACACAAGTCCGTTATCACTGTCGTCCCATAGTAAAACAAACACTGGGCCTTAAGTCCTTTTGACTCGTCTGTATGACACAGTAAGTGTAGGACTGTTGTGTATTGTTTTGAAATAGGTATGGAATTATTCACTAGACCCACGATGCTATAAAGTTCACGACACAGAGTCCATTTCCTATTTACTTTTACAAAAAAAAATAAGAATAATAAAGTATTTGTGATTATCTTTTATCTGAGGAACATGGAAACTGTAACAAAAATACTAGATTCATGTTTTGTGGCAAGATTGCGATTGAGACTGACAGACGAATAGACAGACAGACATATTGTCATAAACCTCTGCTGTTTAAAGTAAATATCAATGCATCTTAAACATCTACATTTTCAAAAGCTTTTACCCAAAGCGACTTACAATTAAAACATGAACATGATTTTATGATGGACGTCGTTTTGACGTTGGATTTTAGCAAATATAAAGAAATTGTCCCCGGAAAATCTGTTGTGTTCCGAATGTTCGTTCATTCTAGCTATGGAGTCCGTTAAAAACTTAGCAAGCTGCCTAGCTGACTGACCTCCTACACAATCAACTAAATGAGTAAATAGGACGTTGCCTCATAAATCACATCATTTAAATGCTTAACCGAGCATGCTTATTTTAAAAGCAAACCGAGTTAGCATCATGACATTCAAACCAACGTGATATGTTAGATAACGCCTCCTTTTGTGTAACAAAAACACTCAAATAAATACACATTTATACACCTTTATACAAATAAAACTTCAAGAAGAATTTTTTTTTTACTTTGAAAATGACTCTTTGCCGTGCAATGCTGCTTATGTACTAGGGTCGTGCACTTCTCCATGACCTCCCGGTTCATTCGCGTAATAATTTACTTACGTCAAAATAAACCGTTCCTGACCCGACATTGTTCCATGAATTAAGAGTATCTACTAGAGATGTAACAATACACTTCAATGATTCTTTAGATTCATTGGTCTTTAAGGGTGACACTATTTTTTACATAAATCCAGTATTTTTAGTATAGTTTTCAACTTACTCAGTAATAAAATTAGATTTATTGTTTAGATCACTAAAAGATTCAATACTTTCTTTCTTATTGTTTCCCCACATGAAGTAGTAAAATAAATCTTATGTAAATACCTAATCATTTATTATGTTTAAATAATTATCATGAACCCAGTATCGAGAATCGTATTGCATTGTGGGTCGAGTGTATCATTACATTCCCAAGATCTACCATCACGATAATAGATGCCATTGATTTTAATACCAATTTCAAGCTGAAAGCCTTTTTGTACGTGAAAGCAAGCATTGTGAAACAGCCAGATACGTGATCATCTAGTGTCATACTGTTGAGTCAAGCGGACTTAAGGGCTTGGTGTTTGTTTTACTACGAAATGGTTGTGATAATGGATGGACGTCTGTAAGAGCATTGGGACCTCACCCTGGTTTAATGAGCACAGATCTGACATCATGCAGTACGTCCTGATAAAAATACATTCCATAAGCTAAATGTAAACAAATAATGAACTCTGCAAAGAAAGATAGCTGGTTTTAGTTACAAATAAGCAAAAAAAAAGAGTAAATAAAAGCATAACTGTGTCCTTAGAGAAGTGACCCCCCCCCATTTACTTGCCAAATTGCCACATTAGATTACATTACGGTTTACATGCAAAAAATATGTAGAATCTTTATTTAAAAATCAAACAACAAATCTAACAATTTAAAATCTGCACCACAGTTAAGTTGGGACAAAATACTACTCCTGTAAAAAAGTCGCATGGAAAATCGATGTTACTTAGCGTAGTCTTCCACTGCACACAAATACAACTTAAATCTTTGTTACACCAAAAGAAAACCAGATGTCAGTTCCATGCAAATTTACCAAAGACCTCTTTACCAAGCTCCTCTCAGTGCAAACTTCAAAACCTCCTTAGTCAGATGAGTCTGCATCTTAGCTTGTCTTATGGATGAAAGAACATTGCGTTCTTAGTGCCAAAGCTGAAAAGGTCCATTCAGATGGTTATCAGTGAAAACTTCAAAAGCTAACAACAGTCATAATGTGGGGGTGCATCAGTGCCCACGGCATGATTCATAAATGTATGAAGGTACCATTTATGTAATGTCTACATTTCAAAGTCAGAGACGTGCCAACAAAGCATCGTCTTCATCAGACAAGTCTGATTATTTTGAAAAGACACTACTTAATCTGTAAATGATCAAACCTCATGGCTACGAGACGGAGTGCATGTGCTGCCCACCACACTTAAAAAGCAAACTCGCAAACTTGCAAAAACTATAACTAATAATATCTTGCAATCCAAAATATTAAAAAAGACTTATTAATATTAAAAAAGCTGAAAACAACTGTTCTAAACATGTCTTTGCACTTTTGTGTTTTTGTAGGTATCTTAATGCATTCATATTGACAAAATACTAAACTTAGAAAGAGAGAATTACCAAATCACAGATTTTCTTTTGACTTTCTTTTGTATCTTTTTTTTTTAGAAATAGTATATGGTTATAAAGATAAAGTTATAAAGTTATAATTCATCTAGATTCATTCCATAATTAGAAAAATAATCATTTCTTTCACAATCTTGAAAAAAAAGTTCAAATGTTTCTATTTTATAATAAGATGTACACTTACAGTCACTTTTCAGACCATTGAGGTCACTTTTAATGTCACACCGACTACAGGAAACAATTAAAATGCTGCATACCACATCTTTTATAAACCACGGTACCATGGGTCCATTGAGTGTATTTTAAATCAAACTCACATGTTACATCTCTTTAGTTTTTTTTTTTAAATACTAAGCATGTGTGTGTTCTTATAGATTCATACATAAACTGGATTGACTTCATGGTGTATCAGGTTATGTGGATGATCCCCTCATTTCTTATTACATGATTAACTAAAGGTGGTTGTTTTCTTGTGTCTATATAAATGTACACACTGGAAACTACTCAAACCTCAGAAAGCTTTCAACTTGTGTTTGGATTCCAGTAGACAGAATTGCAAACAAACTTCAGGCCGCTGTACGTCTGTTTGCACTGTTGACAGTCAAGCAAGCTTTACACTAAAATTCTTATAAATGTACAGGATATAAAGTGTTCCCAGTTCAACCAGAGAGCATTTACAAGCCAATTCATCTTAAATGTACACCATACGGATTCATGTAAAGTCTTGTGGTGTATTTTAATCACAACAATTGTAGTTTATTTTTATTATTACATTGATAGACGTGTTATATGTTGGTTCTGTACATTCAGGTCATACAGTGTTGACTGTAAATCTTCATTCAGCTGTATTATATGGACACTATTGTATATTAGTTTCAGCTCTTTAGTACATTTACACTGCTACTAATGTTTTATTAATGTCTGACAGCTCACACATAAATCCTCACAATCCTCACATAAAACCAATTACAATATTAAAGACCGCCAACACATAAAATATATTCTCTAGAATTGACTTTATATAATAAATAAACACCAGCCTGAGTGACGCTGTCGTCCCCTCATAGTTCGAGAAGTTTCTCAGTATGTGAGAAATACTTACGCGTTTATTAAGTCTTCTGTTCAGCAGTCTTGGCGACTCCGGTTGTGAGGAAATTGTTTATTTAATTCCGTTAAAATTTTTGTGAAGAAAAGCCACACTTTTTATTACTTTAATGTAATTAAATCGTCAACAAAACAACACTCACTCCAGCTTCAACACGGAATCACTGAGCAGATGGAACTGAGGTAGGAGATTATATAGATGAAACACGCCTCTTTTTTAACTCCGCCCCCTACTCTTAAAGTCACAGTGTCCTATTTAAAAATCAAATCGTGTCACTTCACTATGTTTATTTTGTACTATATATTCATAAATATTTGTTTATTTGAGATTGTAATGTATATTTTACACTTTTACTGCACTCATGATATGATTTACATAAACAGGTTCCACATAGTTTATCATAAGTAAATTTTTGGAGTTGATTGTGAAATGTTTCAGGAGTGATGTCTGACAAAAGCATCGCAGCAAAGATTTTTGTAATAATTACAATTTAGAATAGTGGGCAGCCCTAGCCAAAGACACTTAGTAAGGAGTTATGTGTGTTGCCTTGCCTTGCGCACGGGCACTTTAGTTGTGACCTGTTGACTCTCAGAATTCAACCGGAAACCTTCCAACTGAAAGGAAGATTTACAAGAGAGACCAGTCTTTTTGTATGATTTGGAGATAAGTGGCACTAATTAAGAGACAGGGACCAAAATTGAGGTTCTTTGGGAGTGACCAGGATGGTTGGTGGACATATGGTTTGAACAGTGTACTGTATATATTGGTAGAAAGATGTTAAAGATTGACTCGCCAAACAGAAGGGCCAAAGAGGAGTAACTTTATATAGATGTGTTCAAAGTAGATGTGAACGAAGTAGGTGTGAGAACAGAAGAGGCAGAAGTCAGAGTGAGGTGGAAAGATTGACTGTGGCGACCCTTGATAAAGGACGAAGCTGAAAGAAAACGACAAAGAAGAAAGAATATCAATTTTACCCAACCTACAAGTCTTTAGACTGTAAACCCGTAGACACGTAGACACAAGTAGTAGAAGTGCAGTTATATCTGGATGACCATTATAACCAGAGATCTACTGACATGTTTTTTTGTTACACAAAACATAAACCTAGTAATTTTTGAAACTGTTGGCACCAAATCAAATAAAAGTCGTTAGTTTAAAACAAAAAAGTACAGTCTTTCTCAAGTAACTGTTAATCTTTTGTCTTCAAATACTTTTTCTAAACATGTTTATAATGCACAGTTATATAGGAATCAAGCATCTTCAAAACTATCCAATGGTCAGTGTCTCCCAAAAGTGGTTCAAGAAAAGAACAGCGTTAAACCGGCAAAAAAAAATACTGTACTGATCATGTGAACACACAATGCCAATTAAATGTTATAGGTACTGAGTATTTACAATGAAATATTCGTTATTAAATTGCGCCTTAACCTAACACAAATGTCTTTAGCATTGCAATGAAAGACATGACTGTGTTTCATTTGTGTTGCATTAATAAATCACAGAAGTGGATAAATGAGATCAAGCACCATTGTAAGAAATATTCTTTATTTAAATAGAACTGGATTTCTTTCTATTCTCAAATAAAGCATGACAAGGCTGCAAATATTCCATCTTAGATACACCCAGTGTCTCCTTAATACCATAATTATAGTGCTAATTGAAGTATAGGATTTAAAAACCACCATATCTGGAAAATATCAATGATGCATTGCTTGATTTGCAAACACTTTAACAGAAGTTTCAAAATCCTTTTAATATACGTTATTGATAATACAGAAATGAGAACATTTTTGCATACTTTGCAATGTTTTGGGACAAACATTATATGAACTACACACCAGCATGAAAACCACACCTAAACCTACATGATGGATGGAGAATTGTGGTTTTGTTCTGTTTTGTTGATTTTACAGCTTTACTAGTTATGTGCAGTTTTGTAAACATTTTATATTAATTAATTTTATATTAATCACACCATTACTTTATATAAACATGATTTTCGTCTGTAAGGAACAGTTTCACATGTGTATTATGTAGATTGCTGCCAACATAGCCAGCCTGCAGCATTCTGACAATCTGTCATTCTGCCTGGTGCCACTTCAGTTGTCTCCACCTGTCTGGTACATACCAGGGATTCTTGTTCTCAATAAACAAAGAAGAATTATGTTCATTAGTTTACTAATGTTCGTTAGGAAAAGCACTATTTTGTACTAGTTTAGTAAATTAGGTCTAATCTACTCAAAAGTTTCACACACTATTAAACCCTCAAGTCAAGTCAACTTTATTTCTTTAGCGCTTTTTCCAATAGATATTGTCTCAAAGCAACTTTACAAAATGCAGGA
>JAOUQU010417792.1:0-10977 GCA_028566735.1 Ammoglanis amapaensis
GTTTAAGACACTATGAGTGTGTGTATGAAGGTATGAGTGGGTATGCTGAAGACACTGAGTGTGTGTACGAGTGTGTGAGTGGGTGTACGAGTGTGAGAGTGGGTGTGTTTAAGACACTATGAGTGTGTGTATGAAGGTATGAGTGGGTATGCTGAAGACACTGAGTGTGTGTACGAGTGTGTGTGTCTTGCTGATAAGTGTGATTATTTTCACCGTGACGAACTGGTCGTTCTCCAGCTTGATGATGTCGCCCACTTGAACGTTCATCCATTTTTCTGTTTTCAGCCTTAATTGTAAAAATGTACACACAGTTACAGTTTACAATATACAATATATATTTCTGTACTCGTTCCCAGTCGTTTCCGAGGTCAAGGCCACTTCAGTCATGACCTGTTAACTCTTCAAATCGACCAGGCAACCATTCGATTATAAGCCCAGTTCTCTAACCACCAGGCCATCGCTGCCCCCATATATCATGTCATATCCCATTTCCATGCCAATTATTTTAAAATATGCTTTATGTCCTGGTACAACTAAATTTATTTAATTCAATTGAAGTCTGTTTAATCATTTTCTGTTTGATCAATAATAATAATTCAGATTAATAGACTTATAAAACTGTAAATGAGAGACTCACTGTCCATCGATGAGGACGTCCACCTTTCTGTTGTTCACCTGTTTGTCATTTCTGTGTCTATTCTACAAACACAACATCCAGAGTCAAATGTAATGAAATCGCATCTGATGCCAAATCCAACAGTGCACTCCTGAACACTCACAACGTCATCCGATCCGTCTTTGGCGAGTGTTATGCAGAGTACCAGGAGAAGAGGAACCACCGTGGTGAACCAGGACAGAGACGAGATCGCTGGAATCAACTACAGAGTAGAAGTTACACAACAATTCAATCAAATATGATCATGAAAACACAGAACGTACGTTCGTTCAGGATTGCAGGGGATGCTGGAGCTTATCAAAGCAAATGGCTGCTAGGCACACAGAAACACCCTTGTCAGGGAGGCAGATGATCGCAGTAAAGATGCACACAGAAGGTACCCAAGACCTCGTGAGACAACGGAGGTCTGTTTTCTGTTTCACCTGTAGCATGAGCAGGAAGACGAAGTAAGCATTAGCCAGTCGCTGGAACTGTTCAAACAGGTTGAGCGGTAGGAAGGTGAAGAGGTTGTACTTGGAGGTCTTGATGGTATTGCTCTACAGGCAAATGAGAAAAAAACTATGATAAAAAATATTATAATTATAAAAGTAGTAATATTTAATATTACTTGTACTTACAGCATAGCGGAAGGAAAGATTGAATTCTCTGTCATTCGCTCGCAGGTGTCGCTCCTCTTTATCCAAACAACAAACCATAAGAAATGAAAAACATGAAGTTCATATACAATTATTATTGTTTGTAATAATTTCAATTATCCAATTAATTTGTTTTGTATTATTAGAGGTCGAATGAGTTCTGAAATATTATACTCCAGCAGTATTTCTATAAGGAACTTTTTTTAGTAGAAAAATCTATTCAAATAAAAATGTGTAGTACTCCGAGTAAACACTTTGATGTAAACACTCCGAGTAAACACTTTGATGTAAACACTCCGAGTAAACACTTTGATGTAAACACTCCGAGTAAACAACACTTTTAATAGAAGATGGAAATGCAAACACATTATTTTAGTATAATCATGAATTTTACTTCTTTAAGTTTAGTAATTTAATAATTACTAAATTAAGATAAGTACTAAATAAATGAATTAAACAAATGAACCTCCATTGTGTAGGCACTGTGTATAGAAATGCCAGAATGAGGGGTTGACCGAAACCAATCTGGCAACCATGTATCATGCACCAGCTTCCCAATTTGTGATTTTTAGTGGGTGTTTTTTGTGATCAGAAGACTGACGGTTCAATTCCCAGCATGCTGCTTCCCTTTACTGCTCCCCGGGTGTGGTTAGAGTTGCCCACCGCTCCATACAAGTGTGTTTGATACTGCCCCCTAATGTGTGTTTCTGCACAAATGTATATAATTATAGTATACGAATTCTAATTACAAATCATCGGATACTTAAAGATACACTTTAAGCTAAAAGTACAAGTTATAAGTACAAGTTACAAAAATAAAATATTTATGGAAAAAATGTATTTAAAAAATCGAACATGCACTAAACTACTTATTTACATTATAAAAACTAAATTAGTTCCTTTCCACATCTGTGTATGATGCTCTTTAGGATTCCTGCACATACTTTATGATCATAAGTACAAATTCAAATTTTAGAATTCATCTGATTTTTTTCTCATATGAATTCTGACACAAATCCCCACAGACACACTACAATAAAAATAAACTTGTGAGCAGTTTTATTTTAGACTGGCTTTTCTAATCAGTCATCAGCATGTTATTAGTGTGTTATTAGCATGTATGGTGCACAACTATTTCTGACCCTATAGTGTATTATGAATAACCTACCCTGTACTTGGACTTTCTTGTTCACGCCGATTGCAGACAGCACAGCACCCATCTTTCACCTTACACACCCAGTCTCACCTAGTCTCATACTAAACCCATTAATAGAGACAAGAACGGAAATACATAATACTAATAAAAACAATACAAGGGTAAGAAAATCAGGGTTATTTCTAAGTCTGTGTAGACGAGATGGTGTGTTTGACCATCAAAGAAGATCATTTTCAGTCTCTGTGTGGTTAATATTAAACCAGGTAAGAACTAGAAAACATGGTGAGTGTTTTATAGCACTAACTCTTATCAGAACGACTGATTAAGTGCTAACGTTCTTCTCTTCTCTCTTTAACACGCCCATTTTAATAATCATAAAATGATTTTTAATGAAAATCTAAACTACTAAATGTCATTATAGTAAAAACATTAAAATATTTCTCATAAAACACTTCAAAGTGTTTTTAACCAACAGGTTTTCCAAAGAATTAATATTCATTCATATTCATTCATTTACGTATGTAATTTTTATAATGAATCTGTCAAAACATTAATGGTTTCATCAGTTTGGCCCTATTTTCATGAAACTTCATGTCAGAATTTTCACAACAGGAAATTTCTCAATTCAGTATTATAAATAATTGAATTCCCCTTCCATCTACCGTGCATAATATTTGTTATGGCAAAGTCCACTTTGGGGCAGCCGTGACCTGTTGGTTAGAGAACAGGGCTTGTAATCAGAAGGTTGCCGGTTTGATTCCAAGAGTCGACAGGTCTCGACTGAAGTGCGTTTGGGAAAGGTACCGAACTCGTATCCGCCGTGGCTAAGGCTGCTTACTATGCCAAGCATGTGTGCTCACTGCTGACCCCTAGTGTGTTTACTAGTGTGTGTAAACGTGTGTTTCACTGCATGAATTGGGTTAAATATGGAGGAAAAATTCTGTAAAAACACAGTAGTGGAAAAATATTTTAAATTGTACTGGGGGAAATAATTGAACGTGGGCGCCAGGACCAATAAAGCCTTTTTAGGTTAAAAAAGGTTATTAATAAATAAATATAATTAGGCTATGACGATGCAAACGTCTACATTTGTTATGTCATTAAAGCTGCATTTGAGTATAAGTGTGATAAGACGTTCTAGTTAAAACCCTGAACGTTAGACTTGAACATCACTATCCATCACCTTTATAATTTATCTAATCTTTCACTCATATCAATCATATTATAAAAGTTTTCAAGTGATTATTAGACAGAATAACATAACAGACAGACTGACATGCTGGATGAACAGGGTCTTGATTAATGCTGATGAGAGTACATTAAAGTGGAAGATTACAAGCTTAAATTTCAAGCATTGTAGACATTTTAAGCTTATATAAAATCATTGTAGACATTTTAAGCTTATATAAAATCATTGTAGACATTTTAAGCTTATATAAAATCGTCATTGCTTATATAAAGACATTGAAGACATAAAATCAGAAATCACTGTTTTAAGCACCCCCACTGTCAAGCTCCACTGCTGGACCCCTAAGAAAGGGCTCAAAGAAATTAAAAATATTAACGATTAAAAAAATCAATGTTTATTTAAAGTGTGATTGGCAACCTGTTCAGGTGTTACACAGACTATATACTGGGGTAAAACTAGATAATGGATGAATGGATTGTTATTGTTGTTTTGCACAAACCTATTTATAATATCGTCGTATTGTTAATATTGTGATTATTGTTATAATATAATGTGTTATTATTAAATTGTTTATTATTATTAATATCAGAATCAGTTTATTTGACCAAGTAAGTGAATACACACAAAATAATTTGTTTTTCAGGTGATAGTTTCTGAATTATAATACTACTGATATTCATATATTTTAATTATACGATAAACATCATAATAATAGTTGTTTTTATTTCTGAAAATTAAAATTAGAATTGACTGTGGACAAAACAAATATGACTAAAAAAAAGAGAGAGACGGTTAATAATAATCTGCAATTATAGTTAACCAGTAACATCATTAAGAATTCAAACACACACACACACATACATATATATATATATATATATTACATGTACACAACTATCACTTATATACACATACCATAGTACACAAAATGAGCCACCACTATCAATACAACAGACACTAAAACACACTCATATTCACTACTATACACACACACACCTAAATGTAACTATTGGGAAGTCACCTGCTTTACACACACACACACACACACACACACACACACACACACACACACACACACACACACACACACAAACTAAATGCTATGACAGGGAAACCACCTAATTGTAAAAATTTCCTTGAAACACATTGCGAACACAAATCTAGCAGTGTTCATTATTTTAACAAAACATTGAAAGAATTCATACTTGACCAAGACTAAATAAATACAATCTAGTTTAATAAAATAATGATGAACTTTAACCTCAACACTCACCCTGATATTACCCACTCTCACTTTCTTACACAGATCGGATCAAACTGACCTGAGACGTACCCAAATCAGAAAGTTCCCCTCAGTCTCTGTAAAGAAGGTAAAGCACGCAGACATGAACTTCACTTCCCACAACGCACCAGCACTTTTCCTACAGGGTTCAAGGGCAAGTCTAACCGTAAACGCTCGAGCGGGCTCAGCAGGCCGGAGGGGCCCAGACTGAGGGACGTGGATAGTAACTGGGTGGAGTCGGAAGAAAAAAGTAGAGAGAAATGGACTGGCATTTCAGTCATAGAGCAAACAGCAAGTGATCTTTGGACCCCAAAGCGAGAGCAGAGCATAAAACCAGACTGAACAAAGAGAACATGTTATCAGAGCAGATATGCGCTAATGAATAGCTAATGTTCATGTTCATTTATATGAGGTTTTGGTGATGGTGATGTGTGGGGATTCAGAACATCTAGAAAATCAGTTGGTTTAAAGAAAACATTACTGGGCAGATTACAGATAGATTAACACTTTGCCATTAGCATTATCTCAACCAACTTCACAACGTTATGCCTTAACGTTATAGTCCAATTCATGCCAAATCATCTGAACAGGGCTTTAGGTCAGATTATGGAGGCTAATCAAAAAGAAAGTCATTAAAATGAATTGGATGATGGCGTGACTGGACTGGCCAGCTGCTCCTGGGGTTTCTTGCCTTTCACCAAATGAATCAGATGCACTGCGACCCTGATCAAGCTAATTAACCAGGTTTAACATCCTAAGCACCGACAGGAGAAGTGAATTGAATAACGCAGATGATCTCATCACCACACCTGTTAGTGGATGGAATATATTAGGCAAGTGATCATTGTATCCACAAACAATGTCAGAAGAAGGAAAAATGAGCAAGCATAAGATTCAGAGCGAGTTTGACAATGGCCAGATTGGTCAGAACCTTTCCAGTACAGCAGCTCTTTTGGTTTCTTGATCCAAATGTATTTATTAATATTTTAAACAGAAAAAAACCTTCATCCCTTTTATAACCCATCATCTTCATATGTGGCACATTGTCCGCCATTGTACGATTTTAATAGCATCAGTAAAAAATGTTTTCGGTTAAGCGTGTAACTACTTGCTCTGCTTGCACAAAATCACATTTGATTTTTTCTTCCTGTTTCAGTGTCAAAGAAGCTACATAAAAAATATCTCTCAGACATGCCCACTTATGATTCGTCCCACCTTCATCGCTTTCTAACTAAAAATTCAAGATCCATCAAAACTGTAAGTGAACTGTAAGTGACACACAAAGACACAAAGAAAAAAATCAAAAATGAATAATTTAAATTATTTAAGAAATTTTAATAGTTCAGGAATACACATCTCAGATCATAAAAATCACTTTCATCATGACAAAACTTCCTCGGCACATCTTCATGTTTACACCAACACAATGTTCGAACTCCAATACATAAGTAACAAAAGACAATATAAATAAAATGTCACAATTTCAGATTTATATTCCATACTTCAATTTTGGTCATCAATTAATCATTAAGACATTTGAAAACATTTTATCATTCTATTAAAACTAAAACTTTTTGAATACACTTTCAGCAGGTGAAGATCTATTTCAATCTGTTCTTAATAACTAGGATTTAATACACAGTTCAGGGAGGTTCAAACGTTTCTTGTTAGGGCCCAGATGTTGAACATTTTACTTTTTTAAAACAATTCATAAAAAACAATTCAATCTACTACATTGCAATCAATAACACATCATTTTTATTTGATACAATTGACATTTTTCTGTGTAATAAGCAAAATATTAGTTTCCTAATGGGCAGAGATTTCTGTTTTAGTCTTTTTTCTATAGTATTATTCAATAATCTATATTTATTATTTAATAATATTAACTTTTTTCTATAGTAGTCAGCAGCTTTGTAGTCGGCACCGTGTTGTTTATGGCCATATTTGGTGTTCCGGATCTAACAAGAATTTTCAATGCGAGTGGCGTGACTATTAAGTGTTAAATACTTGTGTGAAGTTGTGTGTAAACATGTAAAGTATCGGTTTGTGAATTGTTCTTGTTCTGTTAGCTAGCTTAATTGTCGTAAAGTTACACTGATACTGAAATTATCTCATGGCACTATTCACCTAAACCCTGGTGCAACTCATGTCGAAATGATGTGCAGCATATTGGCTTACATGTATATATTTTTATTCTCACGATTCATTGGAAAATGTTCACATAAACCATTAAGGGTTCTTATTTTTGATTATAAGACATCAAAGACGATTTTATGAAAACCATGTTTACTTCACATAAAATCACATTAGTCCTGGAACACCAACGTGTGGTCATCACGTGAACTACAAAACAACAAATTTGTCTTTGTTTCGTCTGAAAGCGAACACAGAGTGTTATCCCGGTTTATAGCAACACCCAAATATTAAGCCAGGATAAACAATAATTTTTAATTATTACTTTCATTTAATTGCTTATAAAAGTATTTTTTTTCTAAAACAGTACGAGGCTTCAATTTACACAACCCTGATAATGCATAGTACTACAGCATGTAAACAAGTTGAGCGGTGGGTATCCACCTAGGGCATTGTGGGTTGAAATTATTTGTTGAATAATAGGTATTTTGGCTCCAAAAGCATCTACTAATATATATTACAATAAAAACACCCCTTTTTTTCAAATTCCGGATTGTTCAGCAGAATTGTCTATTTCTAAAAGCTTAATTTTGCAAACTGGCTGTCTATAATAGTTTTATTGAAAAAACTACACTCATGTATACCAGGCGCTGCCCTCTACCGGAGGCGCATAGAATTACACGTCTCGAGTATTAGGCAGAATTTTATAGATATAAAACATTTTTTCCCTCATAAGCCAGATTTAATATAACTACCCACTGTACTACACAAAATAAAGTCAATAAAGTTCTAAACATTTGTAGTGTAACTGTAGATGATTCACTCAACTTTCACACGTTTATTATTAATTTGGCACTTTGTTTAACAACATTTACATTTAACACATTTCTTGCAGATAAAAGCGACTACACGACAGAATTCATCACAAAACACAGCACACTTTATGACACCTGATCAGCAGCTTGATATTGTATTAAAACGTTGACAGAACAAGAGACGTTCTTCTGGTTAAACTTCTCATGTTATTGGTCAAAAATACATCCGTAAAGAAGAAAAATGAGCGTGCTTGTACGACTAGTGGGTCATGTTGATCGAGAAAGCCTCAATGTTTGTTCTGGTGTGGAAAGCTGGATCGGAAATGTCCTTCCCTAAGCTGTTGATAAAAACACATGATTTCCTTTTATAATTGCCTTAATACAAGAAGTTCAGAATTAAAATAGACATCCCAACACTATTTGGTTTTAACAGTTAATTTGTATAATTATTTGTTATTGTATATTGTATTATTATTTTAGTACTTTCATGGTATTGATGTAATAAAACTTTTTTCATTAAGTTTTAAATGTTTTTTCTTATTTATATAGACTTTATTTTGATTGCAGAGTATTCAAGTATCCTAATAAACCGGGCGACTTGCTGCCCTCTAGCGGCCATAATTTTGATTTGACCAAAATGGGCTGATCAGGAACAAACTAATCCTACTAAAATGAAAACAGAAACATAAATACACACATTATCCATTCAGTTTCCTCTTACACATTCACCACACCCGGTTGGACAGAGGCTGGCTAAAATGATTTGATGAGTGTTCATGTAAGCGAGACGGCATACAGTGAGCGATCCTCATAATTCTACCTGCTTGGCAGTTCACAAGGTGGTAAAAAAAAAAGTTACGTACCACAATATTTGGAGAAAAACACTGGAAAACTAAAAAATACAAAGAATCCGAGATATACAAAATGTGTTAGATACTAGTAAACGTTGACGTTGAACAAAATAAGGCATTTAACACTAGGAATATAACGACTCGATACGAATTGATTCACTTGGATGATTCATTTAATCGATATTCACTTTAAACAACAGAAAGTGTTGGCGCTATATAAAACTGAAATATAAGGACATTTATTGTTAAATAAAAGATCATAAATATTTTACGGTCCTTAATTTTTCAAACAAAAAATAGTAAAAATCTCGTGAAAAATCAAGTCACGAATCCAGTATTGTGAGTCGTATCGTATCGTCGCTACAGTAAATCGTTATATCCCTACTTAACAACAGCAACAGGAAAACGTGACAAGTGTACTTCACAGTCTGAGACATATCCGAGGTCTACAAACACACCAGTACTCATAGGGTCTTCCTCATCCATCATCCGTTGTTCAGGTCCCATCTGTGATCCCAAAATCCATGCTCCAGGAATTCCTCACCTGCCCTCCTCGGCCGAGCGCGTCTCAGACTTGAGCTTGACGAATTCCCGCGCCACTTCGTCTCCCGAGCGCTGAGACAGGATCCGCATGACGGTAAGTCCGGTGTCATCTATGTGCACTTGTGATCCCAGCGGGCACCAACAGGCGCAGCTCGCCCGCTGTGCCACTTCCCGCAGCTGGATGACCGCCACGCCCACCACTCGGTCGGCTCGTCCGAAACAGTAGTCCTTCACACAGATCTGGAGTTCGTAAAACTCCGGACCGTCTTCATTCC
Organism: Ammoglanis amapaensis; assembly: GCA_028566735.1. Lineage (NCBI taxonomy): Eukaryota > Metazoa > Chordata > Actinopteri > Siluriformes > Trichomycteridae > Ammoglanis > Ammoglanis amapaensis. The sequence goes on from JAOUQU010417792.1 coordinate 9,559, forward strand.
CCAGGATGCTGACAGACACAGACACACACACACACACCTATTATACCAAATTTTGAATAACTGAGTCGGAGGCAACTATATCACTCACAAACACACACAATAGCCAAAAGTATGTGGATACCATGGTACCGTTAAAGACCCTCTTTTTCACCAAAGGTGACCTTATGCACAAAGAAGGTGTAAATGGGAATCACAAAGACACCAGTCCTTTATCACATTTGAACCCTTAAACACTGATTAAAAAATCAAGCACAGATACACAGATATACTTCAAAATACTACTACTACTAATAATAACAAAAGCTCAATTCACTTATTATATGTATTTTTTAAATGAATCTTTTATATGAAGTAGGTCACCAGATTTTGGCATGTTTGGCTTGTTTTTTAGACTGTGGGAAGGTCAACGAAACAGCCGGAGGAAACCCACGTACACACGGCGAAACACAGAAAGCACAGGCCTTCCTGCAGAGACGTGATAGTGTTGAGCACTAAGCCACCTGACTTGATATTAACACCCATACTCCAAGACTTGTCATGATCATGTGTTCATTAGGACCTTAACACCGTGTTTTACACCAAGAGTTTAAAGTTTTAGTTAACAAATCAACAAGATCTACTTTTAAGTTAAACTCATTCTTAAGAAGCTTTGTTGTCGTTTTCTGTTGTGCTTTAATTCCTACATTGATGTTCAGCCTTTAAGGACAAACGAATAAAATCACACTAAAATGTTGCTGGGAAAACAAACGAGAATAATTTTTACTGCATATATTGATTGATATTCTGAAGGTTTAATAAATGCCGGCTTAACAGCCAATGATGCTGCATGAAGTTTGCACTGGAGTTGGGAACATGGCACACCCCACAGAAAAAAGATCAAACCCAGGACCTTTTTGCTATGAGGTGACACTCAGCCCCCATGTCGCACCCTAAACGTGTGTCCACATACTGTTAGCTTTATATCGCATGCTTTACTTACAAGTGGAAGGTCTCATTAAATTTCGGCGCCCAGCTGTTGTTCTTGGACTTGGTGGTAAACTTGCGTTTCTTGCCGCTGAGGTGTGGACCAATCATGGTGACCTCTACGAAGGGCCGGAAGATCCCAGACGTCTGCCACTTCAGATCATTCGCTGCTACCACTGAGTGTAAAGAAATAGCAAAAAGTGTTGTTTAAATAAACATTTTAAGTTTATTTACAGATTTCTCACAGCCATAAAGTTTCTTTGTACAACTACCGTGTTTCCCCGAATATAAGACAGCGTCTTACTTTCTTTTTATCCCCAAAAGACCCACTATGTCTTATTTTTGGGGTATGTCTTATATGGGAAACAAATTGTCGAAGTTTTAGTTTTAACCATAAAATTATCATTTATTAACAACCTGAACAGTATTGTATTCACCACAAAACAGCGGCGCGGA
>JAOUQU010417809.1:0-10975 GCA_028566735.1 Ammoglanis amapaensis
TAACCAGTATAAAACTTGGATCCAAACTGCATTTACCACCACCTTCCCCCTCTCAGTTCTGCATATACGTCTGTTCTTTGTGAAGGGTCAGCTGGGGTTGTCTAAACTCATCACGGTGTAACCTTATAGTACCTTGAGTTTAGGGTCAGCCTGTCTGAACAGCTCAAGTCTGTCTGTCTCTCATAAGCACAACATATGGACATCAGCCTGTTATGCAGTGTAAGTGGGCCAACAGACAATTATCTTTAGTTTAATCATTCATCAGACTTTTGTGAATGTGAATTATTTCTCGTGTTAGTAAAATAACTAAACAATGTAGAACATACATCAATTAGGTTAATATAAAACAAATCCAAGCTCCAATTTGTGATGCTGCTATATAAATCTACTTGTGTTTTGTTTGTACCAGGACATAATTCAAAAAACTGGAGTATAACCAAGCTAAATTGTAGACATAATCTAGACTGATCACTGATTACTAATTGCTTTTGTTTCTTGTGTAATCTCCAGTAGTCCTAAAAAACATATTAAAACCAATACATACAGATGAAAACCCCCAAACTTCTTTAATAGATAAGCTTAAACTGGCATTGCTATGCTGAAGTGATCTTGGCAGTAGATGTGGCTGAAACACCTCAACAACTCTACTATAAATACTAATTTTAATCTGAAAATAAATCTAATACAATGACTTAATGAAATCCAGAACTGGACTCAAGCACAACACTTCTGTACAGTCAAAGGAGAAAATTGCCACTTACAGTTATGAGAAGCAGATATTGTCTTATGATGATGGAAACAACTAAATACAATAAGTAGTATTTACAATACGTAGAATAGATGGTATGTGTGTTAAGTGTATTCTAGCACATACAGTATGTACAGTATATGAAAAAATGCTTTAATTCTATATATGCTATAGATTATAAGTTCAATATGTTACGTAATAATTAGCTAATTTTCATTGTGTGCCAGCTTAGCCAAATAAATTGTCTGTTTATTAGTGAGAGGGTGTCTTAATCATTGCAATTACCTTTACAGTAAGTTCACTACATTGATGAATTTACATCATCCCACAAGCGTTCTCGTGCAGGGGGCTGTTCAAAATCCTATATACCTGAGAGCACCCACATGAAAAACTTAAATGTAACGTGTTTTTATCTGAATGATGAGGGAACAATCTATATCCCAATATGCTTCAGACTACAGGTGTAATGTGTTTGCGTTCAGGTAGTTTAAATTATGAGCCAACTTGTCCCTATATAGCCCAAGATCTGTTATGTATGAGGGAAAGGATGTCGTATTCAGGTAATTTAAATATCAGAGCAGCAGCAGCTTCTGCTGTGTAGTTAAAGAACACAGCATAAGTAGTGAAGGAAGATGTAGGTCAAGGGGTGAAACCTTTGTGTAGTGTGGATTTTGGTTTATATTCACAGCTGGTGGCATTTCACGTTTTTCAAAAATTGTCAGTGGGTGTTGGTCTGCGGGTGATCGTGCATGCGTATCAGAAAAGAGTAATAAATTAACATAACAAAAACAAAAATACACCCAACAACTAAAATAAAGTGGTTTCTTTAATTTACATGTAGAAGATAACTGTAGCAACCAACAGTGCAATAAGAAAAATATATGGATATATATATACCATCAAATCAAACACAAGTAGTTTTCTAAACAATAGTTATAATGAATGAATGTGCACAAAGCGTAGGTTTAGGTTTAATTAAGAATTAAATAATAATACAGTTATTGAAATCTGTGACAAGTATTGCAGAACGAGTTGGCCGTACTTTAGATAAAGGCTCTGCTTAATGCTGACAATGTAAATATTTCATAACCACCATTATATGTAAAAATAAAAGACACTTTAAATAAGAGTGTCTGCAAAATTATGAAATGTAAATATGGCTATATATAAGACTCTTTATTTGACCCCTTGGCTGTTGCCCATGGCACCACTAAAAGAGTTCAAGAGCTGTGAACAAAAAGCTTTTTTAGCCATGGAGCGCCTCCGTGACAGGACAGTCACTAAACATATTATTTCACATTTACAACATGTAGCAGATATCACAGTTACAGTAAACAGTCTGAGCAATTATAGTTAGGGGCCTTGCTCAAGGGCCCAACAGCAGCAACCTGGCAGTACTTAGGTTTAAACTGGCATATTCTGGATTACTAATCCAGTACCTTAACTTGTATGATACAACTGGCACTAAGCTACTCTTCTGTTCTGTTTCATTACTAAATGTATTTAATTATTTTGGTTTTGAACGTCATGTTTTTCACATAACATTCATGAAAGGATATTCAACATACAAGTCACTTTAAACACAGTTATGCATTTTGTATCTTCTTTACAGAATTTATTCTATTTGCCTTACATGCATGTTTTTGAACTGTGGGAGGAAATCTGGGTGCCCAGAGTAAACCCATGCAGACATGAGGCGAACATGCAAACTGCGCACAGAAGGTTCTGGAGTCTACCTGGGAACCAAACCTGTGACTTTTTGCTGTGAAGCGACAGTGCTAACCACTAAGTCACCCTTCATGACTAAACTGAATTGATTGATTGAATAATAAAATGAAATGAATTTTATTCATGTTTGTTTTCCAAAATATTGTTTTTAATAAAGTGTAATTTTCAACAAAGTGCTTAAAATTTTGTAAAAAATACATGGCCTGATTTATCTAAATGCACCATTACTCTTACTGAAAAAGAAACAAACAAATAATGAAAGTACTTAATGATTTTCATTCGCTAGTGATTAAGGTTGGAGTCCCAGTTAAATCAGGGTGTATGGCAGTATTTAGCTAGACGTATACATATCATTTAAGTCAGGAATGCATTTTCACAGCAAGGCCATAAAAGATTTAAGTACTTCATGCATTGGGCTCAGTGACTAATTCAAACATCAAGCCCTCTCCCGGTTCACACATTCATTATTTCTGGTGCACGGGGAGACTAACCAGCAGGAGAAAGGGAATGAAGGAACGGGGTTGAGGTTCAGGCCAGACAGTTCTGGATATTAATTAAGTCCAACTCGTTAGAGGCTCCTGGCAGTCTGGTTTACTTAGACAACTCTGACACAGCTGGGTTAAATTAGGGAATGGGAGCCCCCTGGTTTATGACAAATCATCAGGAAAGAAGTTGTGGGGGTCTTATTTGCAGCAAAGAAAATATATGGGGGTCAGCAGTAGCTACCGAATATATAGGTTTTGTACAAATAAATAGTCTGACCACATTATTTTAACAAGTCAGGTAATAGTCATTAATGACTTCAAAGTGTAGAGGATGTCCCAAACACATCCAATTGATCTGATTAAACTTAATTCCACATATTTAATGCATTTAGCTACACTTGAAAAAAAACACTAAAAATCGAGTCGTTTCCGACCCTTGGGTGCTCTACAGACTGCTACCGATCGCCCAGAGTTTTCCCGTAATGCATTTTGACAGAGTAGGTTGTCAGGTCTTTCTCCAACCCATAGTTATCTGGAGAACAGCGTATCTATGGGACACTTTTACATCTCCAATCAACCTAGTGCATGCCTTTGGGTTGTGGGAGGAAACTGGGATATGTGGAGTAAATCCACACAGTCACTGGAAACACATGCGAACTTTGCACAGCCCCCCCTGAGTCGAAACGGTTAAAATTCTAGAATTGTAATTGAGCAAGGCCCTTAACTCTCAATTGCATAGACAATATACAGTCCATTCTAGAAAAAGATATTTGAATTGATAGCAGTAGTATGAATAACAATATAAACACATTAAAAACTTAGCTCAGCGTGTAGTGTGAACGTCTAGGGTCTGAACATGGGTTTGCATTGTTTATTTATAACGCTATAAGTGAAGATCCATTGAAATCTAAGAAATCACACTCCTACAGTTTTGTAAATGGTCTTGACCAGCCACTGACCCTTGTCAAACCTGCTGAAATCCTTACACTTGGCCATTTTTTCCAGCTTTTAACATCAACTTTGAGGATGCAGTATTTACTCATTCTTTATTATTCAAACCTATTAACAGGTGCCAAGATGATGAGATAATCCTTGTTATTTACGTCAACTAGCAATGGTCATAATGTTATGCTTGATTATGACTAAGCTATTAAGGCTAAAAAAAGCCATCTAGAATCAATAATCATGAGAAGTTGAATCATTTAATCGCATAAAACACTGAAATTCTCAAGCTAGACTGTTTTTGTTATTGGCCCAGAGCTCTGCGATTAGTGTTGTATCAAATACTGCGAAATGAGTTGCCTTATTACTTCTGGGACACACTCTATTGTAGCAAGCCAAATGAGAACGATAATTTGTCATTTATTTCATCAGTGTGTGTACGTGCACCATTAAGCGCACACTCAGGTGTGCCTGATTGAGTGTGTGTATGCACCGGTGGCAGTGTAAGCCGTGTCAGAGCAAGTGTAATAGCAGAGAAAGCAGGAATATGATTCCTTATCTCGAGATGATGTATTTACCATGTTTATAGTACAAGGGCTTACGTGTTGTGGAATTTAACCTCTTAAACATTTGACCTGTTTGTAGCCAGGAGAAAAAGAACGTGTCCTGAAACACTTGCCAACTTTTATCACCATGTAGTAAAGCCATTGTTGTGCAGTTGACTTACTCGTAATTATGAACAGAGGTCAGGAAAATAAAGAATTGATCAGCCCAGAAACTTAGATTCTAAATGTTTTTTTAGCAATCATAATACTTCAAAATGCTCCCACATGATACATTAAAATAGTACAAAGATACGAATGGAAAGTGACGTATAGAAAAGAGATGCACTTATGAAATTGTCATTATAATCAAATTTATTTATTTTTTGTAAAATATTCATAGTAAAATCGGTACAGGAGTATTTGGGAAAATCTTTCCTGAAAAAGGAATACAAAGTAAAACTCATGTACACTTACACAAAGCCGGACATCATTGCTATGTAGAGATGCACCACAGGACAGTTTAAAGTACAGTACATTAAAAATGTATGACGTCAAAGGAATTGTTATTTATTAAAACTGTAGAGGGCACTGGTGCTATACACCCAGACTATTTGATGTCACTGGCGCTATATGTTCGGTTGCCAGGTTCGGGTCTTTCCAGTCAAATTGCACAGTCTGATATCCAACTAATATTGGTGTGGAGAGATAACTACAAATGCTGTAGTTTGTTTTTATAAAGAAATAATGAAATGAAACATAGAATTTAATTTAAAAGAAAATCAGGTAAAATCATATTGTAAACTTTTGTTAACAGAAGATTCTGAGTGTATTATTATATTCCTGTTTATCAATTCTTTATTAAATGGATGGGAATACAATGAAATAAAGTAAAAATGTATCTATGTCTCTTTCTAGATTTTAGTAGTAGTAGATGGTGTACTGGTTGTTTTAAAGGTGACATAGAATGGTCAAACGAGGTATTTATTTTTGTTCTGGGTTGTAGCACGTAGACAACAACATTTTATTTGGGAAGCTATGTTATGGTGGCAGATTTTAAACGTGTTGTTTTGCATCTATTTGGTGTCTTTTCGATGTTCAAGTAATTGATGTTGATTGGCTTCCTTTGCTGCCACTCAAATGAATATAACATATCCTGCTTTGTAACAGATATATTTTTTATGTATTATTTAGAAGGTCAAAGAATGGACTGAAAGTGGGGGGCAAATAAATAAATGTGTTACTAGACGGACAGAATGTTGAGTAAATTTGGTATATTCTTGAATGTGGGTAAACTATGTTAATCAATAAAGACGAGGTAAAGTAGTTTTTGATTTAATGGAACTTTTAATTAAATAGTAGGTGTGAAGATCCTTCAAGGTTATTTTCTATTTTTTTAATGTATCTTTCCTTGCCATAGTGTTTTAGTTTTAATTGTTGGTCTGTAGGTCATTTAATTCTATTAAGCTGCTTTGTGACAATTGTAAAAAGCGCTATACAAAAAAATTGACCTGACTAGATGTGTTGATTAGCATTCATCTCTATGGTTAATTTTGCTTTTCTGCTGAGCATCATGGTCCATAATGGATAAATTAATACCATAAATTAAGAGAGATAAATTTAATGTTCAGTATCGCATTGCAGCCAACTTTAAATATCTTGATGTATAGGATTTTCAGGTTGTTACTGAGCAGTTCTTTTTGTTTTGTTAACTCCTGTTTTTAATAATAACCTTGAGGTTACTCAAGCAGTCAACGGTTGAACTCTATTAACATTGTTTTATTGTGTTGGACTTTGACAGTCATGATAGTGCTGATTATGAGAACGGATAATTAAAACCAGTGATCAGATAAATTCTCGCAAGGAACTACAACTGAAGGAAATGTGTTTTGACAGTCTGTTAATTTCCAGCTCTCCAGCTATAATAAATCTTCTCCCAAAAGGACTGTTAATTGAATTGTCAGCAGTTTTAGCATTGTAGCATTATAACAGCAGCTGTAATTATTCTTCCTTTAAAGAAAAATCCTATAAAGAAAATCTCAAGAGTTTTAACACTTTTTTGCAACATTTTAAAGATGTTAGAAGGAAAGAATCAGCTTAGCTAGTGATGCACAACTGCTTTCACCTCATCATTACATGTAGCGCTAAATCCGGACTATAAGATCTCTCAGACCTGAGAGTTACAACCCCTCCCACCATCACTGCTTCCGAACAGAATAAAGATCTTTCGCATTGCTTTTATATGGGTTAATGGGTAGTACTGTCTTTTGACAGCAAGGACGTCCTGGGTTCAACCAGGTGGGCAGGTCTGGTTGCTTCATGAGAGGAGTTATCATGTTCTTCCAATGCCTGTGTAGGTTTACTCAAGGTGTCTTGTTCTTTCCTACAGTGTGATGTCATGAATATGTTATGTCATGAGTGCAACTAGAATGCAACCAGATGTAAAGATTAAGTTATACACACAAACAAAAATAAAAGTCCACATATGAGCTGTTGTATATAGACACCTGATCATTACCTTGCAGGACATAGCTACTTAACATTTTCTGCAATGTTTTGGACTGTGTTTAAATTAAATTTGTACCTTTTCACACATTATTTTTTTATGAGAAGAGAATGATGTTTCAATTCGTTTCAACAGATTCAAAAAAATAATCAAATGGTAATTGGGGTTAAGTTCATGGCTCTGGGCATGACACTGAAGTTTAATCAAGCCCACCACACTATTTTTCATAGAGTCAGTTATTCTTGGAGAAGATATATTCTGAGCAGCATCAGAAACAGCTGAACTGAATAATAAGATGGGGAAGGGATAACTTCACCTCCTCCCCTTTCTATTATCCTGCTATCATTTGAGGTGCTGAACACAAAGAAAATATTTCCAGCTGTTCCATGACAATTTTGGTGATAACCGCTTTAGAGTGATGATTCATGCGTCACTATCCTGCAGTCTGTAAATGAATTTAAAATTAAGGAAAGCCTGTACTCTTACATGTAAAGTATATGAGTATTCTTGTGTACAAATAAGGAATAAACTGATAATATAGGTGTGCGTGAACATCAATAAATTGATCTTTGTGTTTGAGAGAGCTGATATCTGGATATCCCAATGTCTCTAAGAATCATAAAGATGATATGAAAGCTTGTTTGGAAATGTTCATTTAATTTTTTTTTGCTGACAACACTAGAAGAATGAATTGCAAAAGAAGGTTACAATGAAGAAAATGGATAGCATATGTTTTTGAACTACTTAATAGAGTTTTAAGACTCTCCCCTTTTTTCCATCCCAGCACATTTATCTGGCCTTTGTTGTTGTCTTCATTTTATTCAATTAATGTAGTAAAACACACATTTACGCACACTATCATCAGCTGTTAACTCATGGAATTGAACCGGCAACCACTGCCAAAACTGCCCTTTAACTTAATGACTTAATATTGTTATAAAGCTTTGTGTAAACTTAGAAAACCTAGAAAAAAAAACTTAGCAATATGGACTTGGGAGTACTTAAAAAAACTTTGTTACTTAACACAGCCCACCACTGCATCAAAAAATGCAAACAGAAACTCTGTTTCACAATGAAAAAGCAAAACAGCATTGGCTCTATGTAATTCTATGCAGAAATGTCATTACATTCTTTCTGAATTCTGTGCTGTTGACAGATGTACATATTTCAGCTATTTCTCCAGAAACAACAATTCTACCAAAGACAATACTTTATATTTTGGTCTTGCTTTTATGCTTTCGGTGTGAAATTGTTTCTCATTATTATAATACTCAATAACTACTAACCAAAAACAGAACATTTCAGTGTACAGAACAAACACTGCATAAAAGCATGAAATATAAAGACATTGCAGGGTCTGTTTTTGTTCCCTTATGATGACGATATAATCAATCCATGCGCTTTTAGATTCCTGCCGATTTCTCACCCTGCAGAGTTCAGCTGGCACTGATTTTCTAATACGCTTTGATTATCTTTGATTAGCTGCATCAGGTGTGTTCGATTAGAGCTAGAATTAAGCTCTGCAGGGTGACAGATTTCTATCACTAGACCGAAGCACATGGAATATAACATAAAATAACTTTTTTATGTCAGCCAGATAGCTAACACATGCTACCAAAATCTGAGGTTGCAGTATGAAATCTAAAATTTGAACGAACATAAAGCAACGAATGAAATAAGTATTCGCATCACCTGAGGTGCTACTAGCACGGAATTCTCACCAGATGTTGATAATAACCCAGCCAATCTACACATGGAAAGAAACGAATGAAACCATATATATCCATGTATCATGTTATGTGTAATAATGAGGACACATGACATAAATAAAAGAGAGTGAAAAAGCCATAGAAAGTCATCACACCAGCTAAAATCTAGCACTAATTAGATCCTGCCGCTTAGTACAAATTTATTTTAACAGGTGCAACAAATGGTAAAAGTTGTCTGATTACCAAAGTGCCACACGAGAAACATCTCATGATGGGTAAAACCAGTGAGCTCTCTTAAAACGTTCACAAACATTGTTGATTATAACTAGCTATAGAAGAATTTCAAAACTACTGAAGGTTCCAGTGAGCACTAATGGGGCCTTAATCCGAAAAAAGAAAGAACAACATTTCACCGTAAATCAGCCACGACCGGGTGATCTACACAAGATTTATGACAGAAGAGTGAAATAAATTAGTATTGGAGTTTTCCATGAGCCAGGGACCACTTGTGGACAACTACAGAAATACCTGGGATCAGCAGGCACAATAGTTTTAACTCTTTACCGTGCAAATAAAAAAAAAATATATTTGTAATAGTTTTATTTATTTCTTTGGAGCATTAATCAAAACAAATGGTGTTTTTAATAGACCCTCCAGTTTCTAAAATATGCACCTCTACCAAACGGTTGAGATGGCTCTATAAACAATGCAATGACATGCTAACCCTTTCTTTTCTTGTGACTTATTAATTCTTATTAATTATTAATTCTTATTAGAATATTTGTCCAAAAAACATCCAAACGTGTGGTTGAGATGGCACTATAAACAATGCAATGACATGCTAACCCTTTCTTTTCTTGTGACTTAGTATCTTATTATTAATCTTATTAGTATTAATATCTTATTAGAATATTTGTCCAAAAAACATTAAAACATGTTGCATGTTTTACTGATTGCAGACCTGATTATTATAATAATACTGATTTCTTGTCTGTGGAGCAGAACCGAAACGGTATATTATTCAGACGTGATGACCCTTAGTGGATTTCTTTGGACGAATGGTAGATATGGCATGATCAGGTTGAGTTAGGTTCAACAACTTTTTAAATACGATTCAGTGACTCAAAATGTGCTTTACCAAATAGCTGAGTGCAATGTTAAAAGGTTTGAAAACAATAAGTAATGCACACAATCACCATGGCCAGTATGTACGCTCGCCATGCTGATGAAACGCTTGTCAAAGCATGATTTCTCAACATTTAGACAAGCCTGTGAGATACTGGGAGAAAATAGTGTGCTTTGTTAAATTAGACCAAATGGAACAATTTGGATGCCATAATACACACAATGCTTGAAGCTCGACAGACACTGCATTTCATTCCAAATCACCATATCAATAGTGAAGTATAGAGATGGTGTGATGTGGGGCTGTTTTTCAGCATACAACACTGACATGCTTCATATAACTGATAGAAGGATGAATGGATAAATTCTCGATACAACATTCTTGATAAACATCTGCTCACACATAGATGATGAAGATGAAACAACGGTGGGAACTTCAGCAAAAAGAAAATAAAGCTGGTAGAATAGCCCAGCAAATCACATGACCAAAATTCTACTGGGAATCTATAGAAGGAACTAAAGATAAGAATTCAGAGCCCAGGGAAGAGAGTTTATGTCTCAAAAAAAGTTTGGAATACTTGGCTATATTTGGATTTTTACTTTAAACCTTAAAAAGATCACACTACAGTGATATACATGAAAATACAGCACTTACGTACAAACATGCAGTGGTGAGTTCCTCATCTTAAAAATATCTATAGAAACAAAAGCCAACAATAATTATTGTCAATTGCACAATGAACAAACAGTTTTTTTTTGTACAAAGAAATTTATATGCAAAAAATGTCTAATAGAACATTAAAAAGATAAATAAAAATACAGCATTAAACAAGAGTAAACATCTCTTTTGTAATACATTTAAACGTACACAGTAATGTAATATGTGTATTGTTTACATTTGGGAACATGAATATTACACACATCATAAATAGTACGGTGCTGCTACATCAGTAAACAATACAGTCCAGCATTATTTTTAAGGTAGATTCAAAGTTTGATGCAGTCAAAGAAAAAAAGGAGTTTTATAACCTGATGTGTTACATTTCTCACCTTTGTAACTCCGGAGGGAAGAAGTGTGCACAGTCAGAAGTGTAAACAGTTGTGTAATAGTATAAGAATCAGAATCAGAATCAGAATCTGTTTATTATTGCCATTGTCAATGAACAGGATTCACAGACTAGGAATTTTCT
>JAOUQU010417820.1:0-21309 GCA_028566735.1 Ammoglanis amapaensis
TAAGAATATACGTGCATTCATTCAACATTTTAGTAGCAAAATAATTGCGATTAATTGCGATTAATTAATTACAGACCATGTAATTAACTCGATTAAAATTTTTAATCGAGTCCCACCACTAATAAAAATATATATATTTAAAATACAGATTCACCCCTAGATTTGCAGTTAGTAAACAGATATTAGGTTAAGTTCTAATAAGTAAAGTATTATGCATCTAGTCGAATTTTCAAAGTGTTCCTAATAACATGTCTCTCAGCTAGAAGAGAAGCAACTGCCCAAGGCAATGCATACTCTAACGTTACAAGTCCAACAAGGTTATACTTATAATGTGAGTAATCCCAAGGACACGCTTCCAACAGCCTCAGCAGGACCCCCCAACTAAACTCCCACATGTAAATAAACAATGTGTAAACAGTCACTCGTAGCAGTAAGGGGGTATGTCTTTGTTTTAGAGTTGCACTTATTCCCTCCATGAAGAAGATAGCCGAGCTATAGATGAGTAGTGCCCACAGACTTGTGTGACCAGGAAGTGTCTGGTCTCGTGTGTAGTACCAATTCCAGGCAGCAGTGAATGTCACTTCACATACACACCCATGGAGAGCATATATGTAGAGACGGGCGAGTGGAGACAAGGGTGAGAGTGTCACCATACCAACTGCAACAAAGATACTTTGTTAGCACATATCTCCTTATCTTTAAAACATTCTTCATTGATTATAATTTGTTCTCCATTAACTATTAAACAAATATATATACCCTGAATCAGCAAGGGCTTGGTTTGTTTCCGGTGTTAATAATATAATTGACTTCCTCTTTGTGTGATTTATAACTATATCATTAACAGAGAAAAGCTTAAGCAAACAAAGATGGAGTTTATCTGATCTAATGATCTAAGTACACATGTTGTTTAATCAAAGTCTAAGCACACTCACATAATGTAAATGATATGTTGTGTAAAGTTTATACAAAAATAGCTCTGTCAGGTTTGATAAATTAATAAATGCCATTTCACAAGCCTTAAAATTTTGTAAAACAAACTTTCTTGATTGATCCTACTGTAGAAATAAGACCCCACATGCAAGCCAGCATTAGGAGTCTAAACTTCCCAGAATGAATCTTGGTATTTCTGGTTATTTATAGAAACTGTAAAAGCTACATATTATTTATTGATGTTTTGGATCATATAAGCCATCACAAACCTTCCCATAATGTAATTATTTTATGATGTACTGTATATAGTGGCTTAAGCTTTTACCATGAATGACCAAATAATACAATAATGTTGTTATAAATGTTAATAATCACACTCAAAAATTATAACAGACTTTTAACTACACATTGTATCATTTTCTGTATTGTGTGTGTGACAAATGTTGCATGCCTTTTTACCATGTTAATTTCTATATTTATTCCTTTCTTATTCAAAAATAAGTTAATATTAAATGCTTTATGCTAAGTTTATAATTTGTTAGTTTATTTTGCTTTTACTGTCCAGAGGACTGGCAATTTCATTGTAGTGTAACTGTACATCATTGTGCACACGGCAATAAAGTCTAATAAGACTTATTACATACATTTTAAAAAATAAATAAATATACTAACCAAATAAATAATTTAAACTTTACTTACTATTATGTTTTGTTTGAAACCTCCTTTTAAATTCCATCACTGCACAAGTTTAGCTCTGCGGTATAAGGCTACAGATTTGACATCATTTCCCCATTGGTGAGTTATGTCACTGGTCTTCAGTTTTCCTTAGATAATTATTAAACCAGTGCCTAGTTGATATTGCTTGTCCAAATCCATTAAACATACATTTGATTTGAGTCATCTTGTAACTTGTATATAGTTTTTTTCTGCTTAACTTAATTTCATTTATTAATAAATAACCAGTCTTACAATTAAAGTCTACAATACAATCCAAATCTTAAAAACTTATGAGTACATGAGTGAGATGTGATTGCATTTGATGGCTAGAAATGAACAGAGTATCTCCTACTTGCCTACAAATATGTGTGAGAATACTGAAATAATTAAATTGAATTGAAAAACAATGCACCTGAACAAAAGATCGGATCAGCATTGTTCTTCTAATTGTTTCTCACCTAACATAACATAATGAAACTATTCAAGGAAATGGAATTTCATGGCATAAAGGTCTAGATCTTTTACATTTTCCAGACGAATAAACATAAAAAAGTCTTTTATGGACGCCATGTGCTCTGGACCAGAGACAATAAAGTTCATCCAGATGTTATATGCAAGTCTATGGTTTGTTTCTGTTACCTTGAGAAATACCATTTGAACTTCTGTGATGATCTCAGAAACGCACAAAAGCACATGAAATCATGAAACAACAGATGCTGCCTTCAAGAAATCATCTTTTCTAGGCATATCCATGCAAGTATGACCTGACTGGCCCCCAATAGAAAATGTGTAGATCAAAACCCTATGGGACAAAACAAACCAAATGGGACAAAACAAAAGCTTTTTATGATCATTTAATGTTTCTTTAAATCATCATTATCTTAATCTTCTGTGCCAAACATATTATACGTGTGGTTAAAAGGAATGGCAACATTACAAATAGGTAAATGCTTTACAGTACCTCTTTTTTGTAATTCGTAGCAGATCTAAAATGCAGAATTTATTTCTTAATAAATGCAATGAGTGTCATGAAACTAAATAAAAGTACAAAAAAATAATGTTGTCCATGGCCACAGGTGTATATAAGAATGTGTCTCTGTCAGGAGCTCAGTAAATTTTACTTCTGGAACTCTGGAGTCTTGACCTCAACCTGATAGAAACACCTTTGAGATGAATTAGAGAGGAGACTGATAGTCAGGACTTCTTGTACCATTATCAGTATGTGACCTCACAAATCCCCATAAACACATCTCTGAACCTTGTGAACAGCCTTCCCAGAAGACCTAATGCTGTTCTATCTACAACACCATATTGAACCCAATTGTTTAAAAATGGGATGTGATTTAAGATCATAATTGAGTCAAGGCAGGTGAGCGAATACTTTCGGGAATATAGTGTACTTGGTTGAATTTGTGTTCATTCATTCAATTTACTTGATCAAGGCCATGTTGTCACTGGAGTAGCTGGGGCCTTGAATCTACTTACATTCTGTGAAAAAGCAAACACTTTAGACAGACTTTTCAGCTATATACAACAGATTTACGATAGATGTATTAATATAATTATGACCACAACACATTTCCTCGTTCATGTCGCCTTAATTATACAAGTAAGTTACACAATCATTAAAAAAATGTTGAGTACACAGAAGTCAAAAAATGGGGAAGTAAAAGTGTGTTGTAAACTGGTAACTGGTCTCCAGTTTAATTTATTATTATTATTAGCAGTAGTGGTAGTAGTATAATAATACTATTCTCTCAGGCAAAATTATCTCAGCACTCTTTCTTTTTACTGGAACATTTTCTATGGATAGGGTGTCATCTTGGAAGACTAGTACTATCTGCAAACTGCTAAAGAGTTCTTTGTGACAACCTGTTCCACATTTCCAGACAGTTTTTTGTGATTAGATCATAAACAAACATGGTTTGATGATTTAGGTGTGAAGGAATTTCACTAGCAAAAACAGAATCATTGCACCATCTTTTTAGAAGGAAACGTCAAAAGACCAAAAATACACACTTTTTATTGTTGTTCACTTGTTTTGCATCTTAATAAAACTGGATAATGAAATCAATTCTAAGTCTGTACTTATTCATTCTTTTGTTTCACAGTTGTGTCCTTTGTTACATACATCAAGGATAATGACAATAACATATTTTATTGACATTTCATTTTTTAATGATATGGTTCATCTACACGTTGTATTATAAGATTTAATGTGCAATATTTTGCTTTCTCAAACATTTTTATTTTACAAATGTACCCCAGTAACTCATAATATCTCATTATAACTGATGTTTAACTGATATTGTACATAACCTTTATGTTTTATTTGTAAACACATAATACAGAACTTAGTTATGCAAGTTATGCAATTTTTGATCAATAATTTTTCTATTTAATCATTTTTTTCATACATTTAAAGAATTGTCAAATATTCCACCTCAAAACACTGTTAAAACAGGGAATAAACATTACACACCAATCAGGGATAAAATACCATCACATTCATGTATTATCATGTATTCTGACTTCTTAATATCAGAATCAGTATTTACTAATTGCCTTGTAAGATGATCAATCTTAACTTTATCAGCTTGAGCTACAACAGCGCATCACACAAAGATGACACAGACCAGCTTTTCTTCTCCAGTACTTTTATAGAGCAATTTTGATAGATACTGACCACTACAGACAAGACAGACTAACATGTTTTGACTTCATCATGACACCATCATGCTGCTACAGATAAACTGTAACTATGACTCATTTAAGACTAAAACCGATGTTGTATGTCTCCACTACTACCAAAGAAATGGTGACTAAAAGACTTAAATGTGCTTGTTTTTATGTGCAACATTTTTGTTTCTCACTACTCTGTTGTAGGCACCATTTTTATCTGATCTTGTGGTTTGCTAATAATCTTTTCGCAACTTTAAAGTCAACCTGTTCTGTCGAAACTACAGAGCTTTTTTCTTCATCTGTCTTTAAAAATATAATTTCATTCATCAACAGAAAACAGGCCAACAATTTTAATTTAATAAAGTTCACAGTGCAATTTTTTTTTAATCTTAAATCTGTACTGTTGTATAGAAAACAACCAGATAGATTAACATATAACAACTGTTATAATGACATATTTCAAGCGTGGGATATATTGTACAGCAAGTGACAATTTTATCTTTAAAGTTGATGTATAATAAACAGGCAAGCATGAGAAATTCAGTTTGACAACAGACAACTGGGTTTGGGTCAAAGCATCTTAAAAACAGTAGCTTTGTGAAGTGTTCCAGATCTGCAGCGGTCAGTTTTTACCAAAAGTATCATAGGAACCACTTATTTATTTGTTCTTTTCAACATAGATTTATTAAAACCTCTATTAACCTGTACTTTCAATATGTTTTGCACAAAGAATTGCAAGTTGTTACATATTAAATCTCATCTGTTAGTTAGAAAAAACACATATTTTTTTAATTATTTTTTTTTATATAAAATCATTTTTGTTAGATTAACATTTACTTGTTTTGCTTGAATAGATTTTAAACTAGGAACTTTATTTCAACTCAAATAAAAGAAATTCTCATGGTAATAGCAGTGCCACCAAGAGCATCTCAACTGCTCAAAATTGTGTTCCATTGTAAGTCGCTTTGGACAAAGGTATCTGTTAAATGCTGAAAATGTAAAAAAAAATGCATCTTACAATGGGTTTCGGCAGTTGTAGTTTTGTGGTTATGGTGCTGGACTCGTAAGCATAAGTTTGCTGGTTCAAATCCCACCATTGACCACTGTAAGGCCCCTGACTTTCAATACTCAGACTGTAAAAATCCATGTAATTCTGTAGAATAAAGGTTTCTTGTTCAGAACCTGAAACATTTGGATGGTGAAAGTATTTATGGAGCCAGATGTAGCTTACTGATTATAGAACTAGACTGGTGGTTAAGGAACTAGTAATCCAAAGGACACCCGTTTAAAACCTTACTACTGTTAAGTCGCTGCTTTTGGATCCTCTTTATAAAATACATGTCTTCACTGACACTTCACATATAGTTTAGTGACCCATGACATGAGCCTGGCAGTGACTAAAGTTGAACTCAAGATTGAACCATGAACCACTGGACACCATATTTAAAATGAATTTAATAATATCACTTGAAATGAATAGACAAAACATGGTTATATATATAACATTGGATTCAAACCAAACAATAGATATATCAGTGTGTTACCATGTCCAGGATGAATGCATCTCAGTGGTTACTGATGGTATAGGAATCACAATCACCATGCATAGTACATCTATTTGTACAAAATAAAATATGAGTATATATATAAAGTGCACAGCCCATTTCCTGTTTTAACAAACAACAAAAAATGTCCAAAGTCTGGGGTTGTAAACTTCCTCTAAACATTGCAGCTAATTTAATGCCAGTTCGGTTTCTTTAGAAAAACACCAGAATGCTTTTCTTTTTTTCTTTTCTTTCACCATTCCTTTTCTTTACTTAACAAGCTTTGCTGGATACAAGTTTCTTCAAATGAGTTTAGTAGCTGATTTACATAGGCGCGATATTAATAGATATCTGTTTTCTTTTGAGCAATAGATTACAGACAGGACAGCCTTAATGTCAGTATTCACTTCATTTCTTTCTTACTTATCATGCACAAGAACAGGAAGCTCACTACTAAGTTATTACAACAGTTCTTTTCCGGTGTTCATACTGATTATGCTGATTCACCCCTGGTAAGTAACATACATGTTGTGATATATAAATGTATATGTTTAAAATAAATGTATTATGGTTGTATTAAAAGATTTATATTAATCTACAACGATAATTAAATCATTTTTAAAAACAGTTTAAAGAACTTGTGTCCATGTGATTTTGAGCTGAAATAACTGGAATGTACTTTGCTTCAATAACGTCTAATACTATAACTGTTCTACTGCACAATCTCCCAGCTCATGGCTTTTGTGTAAAAACTGCTTTAAATTCTCTCACAGTTTTTAAATGGAATTTTAACCTAGAGGCTAGAAGGTCACTCTATGCAATTTAATCACTTGGTACAGATTAATTTAGGGTGAAGTCAAAACGGGACATGGAAATTACTTTTATTCATAGACAGTGGTGTCTATAACATTAAATACAATTATTTTAATACAAATATTAATTACAACTTACTCAATCTCTAAAAATAGAGACAAGATTTTACTGGCTGGAGCAATTCTTGTTTTTGGTGCATACTTGCTCCCACTGTTACTTTGCACATTTGTTCCTGTCCTAAACTGGCAGACTTGTTATTTGACATTTTCATCACTTTCTGCACTAAACTGCTTGATTCTCCTTTAGACCAACAAAGCTCCTTCTTGTCATATGCCAATAGAATATATATGAATATCATTTTTTAATACGTAATGTATAAATTTCAGATATTTACATATACTGTATGTATGGTGCATAGAAATATATATGTTTAAGTATATGTTCTACATATTGTCCTACATATTGAAAATATTAATGTATTATTAATCCAGAGTCTTTGTTAAATTGATGAATTATTAATATTATAAAAAGTCCAGTATAAGTAAAATAGACTGCACATTGTACATGTACAAATGATCAGTGATTTAATCAAATGTAGTATACTTTCCATTTCTTTATTCATGAAATTGCATAATTGCATGTTATAACCACCTGAACTACTTGGAAAGAACCCTAAATGCCGATCTTTGTAAATCACAAAATCACACTTAAATAAATACATTTATTTTTCAATTGTAATTTAAATTGTACCATTGTGGACAAACGTTGAGTCAGAATTGCACCAAGTTTGGTTCATCACTAATTCAGCTGTTTTAGTTTTTATAATGGCAGATTGTAATAATTCTACATTTTGAGTAATCAGATGAATGGCAAAAAAGCAACATGGCACTACAAAATGAGGGCACGACTTTAGTTGTCTATGATCTTATCACAAAATTTAGTCCAGCCTCAGCATTACAGCCCTAAAACGAAGTAACATAATTTCAGTGAAAGTCTAATTAGAGCCATATGTTCATAGAACAGCATTAGACACTACACACATACAAAAAATCCCAACCCCATTCATAGTTTCTAATATAATGTCACATCACAGCTGTGTTGTTTAGCAGTCCCAATACTTTTAACCTTTAATCTTATGTGAGAGATACAGACTAGGAAATAAGTTTAGCAAGCAAACTTAGCTGATGAAATTCAAAATTCTACTGTTCCCAAGAGAATAGAGGATCCTGGAACACATCCTGGAAGTGTTTATACTAGAAGTTTATACTAGAAATAATTAAATATAAATACATTTACATATTTTACCAATCAGGAATAAGGCTTTGACTACCTTTCTAATATTGTGTTGGTCCCCATTTTTCAATGCTAGCTGAGAAGTGCAAAACAAATCACACACCAATGCAACAATTACAAAAGCCAAGACAACAATCACAAAAGCAGAGTCAACAATTACAGTCAGATAAAAACCTGTCTGGAAACTCTGGGAAAGAACAGTAGTGGTTCACAGTGTACCCAAGAGTTGATTGATGAAGCCCTTTAAAAAACATGCCTATTGACCTGACACCTAAATTAGTAGATCTCAAGACACAAAAGCATTTGCTTATGTATGGCATTTAAAGAATGGTACCACCAATCATTATGCAGACTACAGATCTGTGTTTTACAGTCATGCTTTGCAACAAACCTTTGATACCAATATGACTCATGACTTCCGTTGTGTTTCACTAGATTTTTGAAGCTTATTTTTAATTTGATTTCACCATGGGTTCCAGTGAGTGTGAACCAGGACCGCAAAATTTGACTGCTTCGATTCTTCCTCCAGTCCTCATCACTGAGCTCATTCTTGGCCTGCCAGGAAACATAATGGCACTGATCATCTTCTGTTACCACCTTCGTTGTTGGAGACCTAACATCTTGTATCTGTTCAATCTGATAGTGGCTGATTTCCTCCTCCTTGTGAGTCTGCCTTTTCGGATTGACAACTATCTGCATTCTGACTACTGGAGGTTTGGAAATGCTTGGTGTCGAATGAACTTGTTTATCCTGGCAGTCAATAGATCAGCAAGCATTGGGTTTATGACTGCTGTGGCTGTGGATCGATATTTTAAAATAGTCCACCCTCATTTTAAAGTTAACAAAATAAACTCACGCCAAGCCAGCGCAATTGCTTGCTTCATCTGGATTGTAGTGATCCTGCTGCGAGTGCCTCTGCTGTCCAATGATCTCCTGTTACAAAACACAACTGCCTCTATCTCCTATTGTCGAAGCTTTAGTGGTGAAGACCCTTCGCTGGGTATCCGGCTCCACCATATGGTATATATCGGGGAGTTCTTTCTTCCACTGATGCTTCTCTTTTTCTGCTCTATCAGAATATTTTGCATTCTACGGCAACGGAAGATAACCAAGGAAAAGAAAGTGCAAAGGGCAATGCGGACCGTTTTGGTCATTGTTGGTGTCTTTGTTTTGTGTTTTTTTCCTGGAATTGCAACAGGACTGACTGCTCTATATCTAAAAAAACTTGGAAATGAATACTGCAAGTCTTACACTCTTACTGGCCAGTTGTTCACCATGTCAATAGGATTTACTTACCTGAACAGTGTGCTGGATCCGGTCATCTACTGCTTCTCTAGTTCTATGTTTCGCAATGCTATAATGCGCTACATTAATCGCTTTGGGTTTATGGAAATAGAGCTTGTCCGCCGTCGAAGCACAGTGAGTGCAAGTGATGGTTAAGAAGATACAGATTTATGCAGCAAAACCTGATATGGGACTAAAATTTGAACACTTATAACATGTTTTAGCTTCATGTAATAGAAAATTCTATAGAAAAATGGAAGCATTCTTTAAGTTGAAATTTGCTTAAATAGAGAATATAATCCAAACTATACAGTTTATACTGACAATCCAAAACGTTCCACAATGAGAATAACCTGCAATTTACATATCATGTTTATAAAACTAAGAGTAAGTACATCAAGCAGAGTAAACATTAATGTAAAAAAGAAATGCAATAAATTGATTTACATTGACCGTGTAAATGATATTACTATACAGCATCATGACAATTACAACCACATAGGGAACACTATATACTTCTATCTTATTCACTATGTATAATGTGTACTATGTATAATGTAATACCAATTTCATAGGAACATGGAGAAAAAGGTCTTTTTTCATGGGAAGTGTAAGGTCATTATGATTTTTTAGGTTAGGAAAGGAAAATTTTAACAAATTTGAAAGCACATGATTATTTTTGTTTGTTTTTTTCCCCAATAAATACACTAATGCTTTCATGGTGAAATAAAAAAGCTAGCACACCAACAATGATCATGATTTAAAATCTCAGCTCTGCCACTGAGGTGTAGCACCTACACAACTAGTGATTGGCCCATCTGGCAGGTTGGGTGCAGTAAGAACATGGATGGATCAACTAAGTGGTGTCACTGATGTGAGTCTAAGCACCATTTGAACCATTCTCATGCAGGGGGAAAGATGCATTCGTATGGTCGTGTGTTGCCAACAGTAAAGAGGAAGTGAAATTTTGAATCAGTTTTGAAATTTTGAATCAGTTGAATACAACTAGATTGAAAAAATATTTTGGGGATTTTGTTATTTATTTATTTCGGCTTCTCCTGTTAAGGCTTGCCACAGTGTAGCATAAGCTTCTTATTGATTTGCAATCATTGTTATGCCATATGCATTGTGTCAAAACCCTGTCTTTTTTATCCCAAGTTTATGTTAAGTTAATGGTTTATGCATCTTAGTGGCTATAACCTACATAATTCTATGACTCAAATGAACCTGGCTTCAACTGTTTGTACTGTGGGAGGAAATCAGAGCATACAGAAGAGACCAACACAAATGGACAACGTGCAAATTCCAGACAAAACCCAAACATCCGCTTGGGGTTTGAGCCCAGGACCTTCTTGCTGTATGATGAAAGTACTACTTACTGAGCCACTGTGAAATGTAATATGACAAATAGTATGTTAGACAAAAATTCTACACTCTACATACTGCATAAAACCGACTTAAATAGCCCAGATATTATTCTAAAAAAGTATAGGCAGAGAAAAGCTTTTTTTGTATAGCACTTTATATACTATTAGCAATACTGAAATACCACTAAACGTATTAAAGCATGAAAGTAAAACAAATATGTAGCTATGAGAAACAGATTAATGAAGTTTTTTTATTATATTGCTTTTTGTATTATTACTATATTTTTGGCATATTAAGCTAATGTTTTCTCTTTCATAATTGTGTTTTTATGTGTAAATAGTCGCTTAAATGGGCAACCTGATTCTTTCTCATTCTCTTGTTTCGTATTAAACTAATAAACTAAACTAATTACAAATAATGTGATTTGTAAACTTCTGTAACTAAGTGGGCACTTACTGAGTGAAGATTTTAGAACTGTGAGCTCAGGTCTTGTAGTCCTTAAATTCATGATCAGTATTCTGAATAAGCTATAGCCAAGTGTATCATTAATACAATTGTCTAGTCCTAAAGAATAAATCATGTGTAAGATAATCTAGATTTTAGCTTTAGAAACCCATATTTTGATAGAAATATATTTTTGGTGGTGGCTTGGATATGAAAAGTCCAAGAAAAGTGAGATCAGTGTATTATGATACCAAAATTTTGACTTGGTCTTTTGACTTGGACATTTTGAACATGATAATCACCAATATCAACTTCTGTTCTGTTCTTCAATTTATGATTCGTACTTTAAATTATAGAAAATTTTAGTCTCAGCCTTGAAAGGTTTGGGCCTTTATTTACAAAAACACATTACAAAGTTGTTGTAAAGCTCAAACATACCGTTGGTATAAAAACATACTCCAAAAAGAGGAATCTAAAAGCATGGTAACATCTGGTTCTCTAACAAGAAGCTTAAATGAGAAAAAAATACAACAGGTGTTTGATTAATGAATTTACCAATACATTTCCTATTGCAATTAGAATCTGTATTTAAAACGTCCTCCTTATCATACTGTTCACATTTTGACATCATAAGACTAAGACGACACCAAACAATTGATCAAGAGTACCTTAGCATTGCGAGGATTTAAACAGTTTCTAAAATGGAAGTGACCCCGAAATGCTTTGTTCACTATAATGAAAAGGGAAATGAAGGACAAGAAATTGAATGCTAAATGAAATGAAGAAAGAATATGGAAACAAGATGAGGGAAGGGTAAAACCTTTTAGGGTAAAACCTCTTGTGTGTGTACTTGTTTTAGGTACAGTACCGGTAGTTGTATTTAATGTAAAGATCTTTTCATTTGCTGTTATGGACTTTTCTGTGGAAACGGAATACCAAAATGAGTCTAAAGTGTTAACATTATGATATGAAAGTTAAATCACAAATAGAACAATAAAATATCAACAACGCAAATTACTATTTACTTTTAACATTTATGCTTTTCAAATGTAGCAAATATTCTGCTTGCTGGGCCCCTGGAACACAAATATTGACAGTATTGTCATTGTAAGAGAAAGAGGTTAGTTTATATTAATTGCGCAACTACATAAATAATTACTACTTGGATCTTTGGGGCATGATTGCCAGTGGTCATAGCCCAATATTCCAAAAATACTGCTGCAATAGAGACTCAGAATCAAGGACCTATAGTGGCCCCTGAAGTGAGTGGTGTCGGACATCAACCACATAACACAGGAGGAGTTGTCCTGCATGGACGACTGCTGGAACCATACAGTCTGCAACAAGGTACATGAAGCTGAGACTAGTGACAAAAAAGACAAAACCTGGAAGGTTTTAATGTTACTTGTGGCTGACAGTGTAGTCTGTCTTGAAGTCCAGCTTCTTTATTCTTTATAAGTCATTCTGAAGACATTTGCATTCAAATGTTTTCTTTTACGTAGTTGTCCTGAGTTGATTGTTAAAGGGCTGAAATATTTCATATGTTTTACATTTTCCTACAATACTCAAAACAGTGTCTCTCACAGTGTTAAATGTTTTATAAATCTTCTTATACTCAAGGAATCTTAAATGGGATAAAATAATCTCATCAACCAGCTCTTATGTTTACCAGATGATTGCAACTCTCCTTGAATGTATCAACTCATAAAGAAGTCATCCAAATCCTGATCCTTGAAAAAAACTATAATTGATCAAATCCTTGAAATCTTTTTACATTTTCTGTAAACATTTGTGTCAGGTTTAGGCCTGTTCTTGAGTTATAGTTAAGAAATGTCTGATAATGCCGGAATCTTCCACTTCCACAAGGCAGTAGTTTCAAGTCTTTACTGCAACAATTTTCTATTCACAATTTTGCCTTAATGTTTATTTTCATTACAGTTAATCTATTCACATTCAGTTTTCTTTTTAAGAAATGTATTTTGATTTATACAAGAACACTTTATGACAATACAAGAACACTAATGGCATTTACAGAGGTGAGAAGATGAAAACACCACAAAATCATAATAGATTCTTGCAATGTCAATGTTAAATTTGAAGAACTTACGGCAATCCTTAATTTCACAGCTCAATAGTCACTACGTAGTTATCTTGTATAAAAAAATCTAGTTCAGCGTTTTTCAACCAGCCAGATTTCTCTCTACTATATGTAATGGTCTGTTTCTGTTCATGTCGTATGGCTAATGCAATTCAATGCAGTGGCAGTTAATCAGGGAAAATGCGGTGAAGGTTGAATGCATAAACATATTTTTCAGCCTTTTACAAGAGCTGATTTCACACTACCTGTTATAAGTCCAGAATATAGTAAATCATGTAGATAATCATGCCTTCACATCCGTATGAGCAATGAAACAAAAGAAAAAGGGTTTTGTTAACAGCCACAAGAGATAATTGCACGAAAGCAGTTACCATACAATTGTGTTCATCTGCTGCCTTATTTATTTCATGCAGTTGTTGGGTTTTAAAAAGTAAGCCAATCTCAGATGACTGTCATCTGGTTATTTTAATTAATATTGTGGCTTTTATGCAGTCATCAGAGAGTCAGTAGGAATCATTTATGCATTAAAAAAAATCTTTGGCTGTGAAATTGATGAAACAATGTTGTTAATGTGAATCAGTGTGTAGGAGAATAGGCACCATTTGTAAGGTTGATGAAATACAGGAAATGTGATAAAGTACTATTTACCAAAAAACAAACAAACAAAAAAAATCAATTGCATAATAAGCCTAGAATACATTTCAAGAAGTACTAAAGCATTTACCATTTTATAATGTTGCCACTTAAACGTGTGATAACAAAAGTTCTTTCAAAAAAGAAAACATGAAAAGCCGATTCATCTAACTCTCTTGGGCTTTGCACTGAAGTTCAACCTGATTCCTTCAATCATTTAACAATTGTATGTACTTTAGAGTGAGATTTATGCAAATCCTGTGTAAACATTTGACTGCATTTGTTTGGATTTGTATCATTATTTAGATATTTCATTTCATTGCAAGGCCTAACATCCCATTCCAGCATTATTTTAATTTGTTTCAGGCCCTAATGGATGCAGGAATTACGTAATATCCATTTATGAAATGAAGCAGACAATGTAAAATATAGGATCTGCAATCAAAAAAAGAAATTTTCTTTTTAATGTTATCGCATGTCTATACTATACTATATATTTCTATTATGGGGTGCAGTTTTCACAATACTCTTGGACGATATTGAATTCATGCTTCTTAATGCCTACAAAGTTCTATACGCCAGAAAGCAAATAGTCCGTCTAACAATAGCTAATAGACACTCTACTAGATTATTTTGTAAATGTTTGTAAAACACAATCTGCATGCCGAGGTGCTTCATTTTATACACCTGTAGCCATGGAAGTGATTGGAACACCTGATTTTAATCGTTTGGATGGGTGAGCGAATACTCAATATAGTGTAGGTGTTAACCAACGGGAAAGTGTTTTTCTCTCAATTATCAAAAGTATGGGCCCATTAGCCTAATAAAATACAAGTTAATAGAATAGTCTTTATTGTCTGTACAATCTATGAATAAATACATACATAAATATCTTCAGAACATTGATATTGGGTTTTATGGATCTTTTTGCTGTTGAGTGATCACACTAGCCAATAATGAAATCTACAAATGTATTATACCAATGAGTTGATCTTCCAGTCGGGTTCAGTTTTCAGTGTCTCTGCTCTTTAGAAGACAGGAGTGAGAGACTGACCATGAGGTCAGGACTTCTTGCATTTTTTAGCAGAATGTAAACCTTGCTAAACCTTTTCCGCAGTCTTGTGGTCAGTGTGGTTATCTGCCCTGCCCTAAGACATTCCTGAGCCCATTCCAATCTCAACTCTGCAATCTTTTGACCACACAGTATAGGATATTTCTTAACTAAAGATCTATACAATTCAAATTTGAGTGTGCTATTAAATAATAACAAACAATATACTAAATAAAATAAATAAAATGAAGTGATTTAATTTCCATTATATATGTAATCACGGATGCATCAACAGTGTTGGGCCCTTTTTGATTCACCAGCATATCAGACATATAAACGCTTAATAGATCCCGTGGAATTAATTAGTAAGTCTTCCTTCTTCAGAGCCAGCCACAAAAGACTTTCTTATCTGTGTTGAAGATGAATCTCAGTGAAGGCTCATGTCAAATACAGCATTGTGAACCACTGATAATGGGCTTTTCACAAAAAAAAATCTCTCTCCACAAAATCCAGAAGGGCACTGAGTGTCAAATCTAAAGACCAACATGACAGAACTGTCCTGGCATGAGGTAACAGTTTTAAACCATATTTTCCAAAGCTGCTCCCATCTAATCAGATACTTTTGCAGACACACTTTTATTCTTTGTGTGCATGTGAAAGAGGGAAAGCCGTCGAATTTTACAACAATGATCTGTTCTGTAATGGGGGTAGGGGATACCTAGAGTAAAGTTATCTGTTCGGATTATTTGCATGTGTGCAGTCAAATTAGCGTAATTTATTGTAGATCTAATAGTATATGATATACAGTGCTTTATGCATGATATAAAGGTATTGTTTTCCTCTCAAATGGTAAAGCTAGGGAAATTGTGGTGTTTCTCAATGGGGTTTAGACTTTTCTTTAGGCAGGGTTCTTTGAAACTGAATATTTGCCACACTGCAACACTGTGTGCTTTATGGGTAATAATAAGGAAGAATTGTACCAACGGTAATTGCTATTAATGTTGAAACCTTCTTTCCTCTTTTTTTGTCCCTGAATGCCTGTCTTCAGTTCCTATTTTATTGTGGGCTACCCACAAGAACAAGGCTGGCCCAAGATATACGAGTCAGTGTTTGTGTTGCAATAACCCGTTTGTTTGATCATTTAATCCATATATTAGAGATTGGGAGGCTCTTTGTACATGGCTCACTGAACATGGCTCCCTGTGTATGTGATTGTGCTAGTGGTGGTAATTCTCATTCAGTTCAGTAAATTAAGTTGATTCAGTCAGTGAAACAAACCAGTTCTGTTTATTCATTCGAGTCCGTGCTAATCGACCAAAGAATTGTACAAAAGACTCGCTCAGTTCTCATAAGGTTTTTAAATATTAAGGCAATATATTTAATGTAAACCTGGCTAGGAGACAAACACAGATAGATAGAGAGAGAGAGAGAGAGAGAGAGAGAGAGAGAGAGAGAGAGAGAGAAAGAGAGACTTGACTTTTAACCCTCTTTAAATTTACCAAATGCACTTCACAAAGTTCATCATCTTTATTCACAGTTCAAGAAACATCATCATCTTTAAAATGTTTAAAATCTTAAATCTTTTCTATCTACTGTGCATAAAATATTTCCCTATGCTCACGACAAACTGATCTCTTGACATCCATGTGTTATCTTTAAAAGGTTTATTCAGTTTTGCTCAGGCTTTTACAAGTGCACTGAACATTCTTTCTGATTCTTGATCAACATTGCATTCTGTTTCACCTTGCAAGCTAGGTGGCTAGTTTAGCCTGACTTTTTCTTTTTCTACATATTGAGGGCTGTAAATATACAGGCTTTCTGCCCATGTGACCTCTTACCCTCAACAACAGGTTCCAGTTTTTTTAGAATTTGACGGTGCATGAAAATATGTTGAACAGTTACCTTTTTGCCACTGAAAGGACACTGTGAAGTTGTGCTGGGGTCAACATGGGCCATGTGTCTGTTTGTGGCCACAGCACCATGCACTATACACTACTATAGCTGTGCACTTTTGTATGACTAGTACAAGGACCTTCTGCATCCTTTGAGGGAATAGTTTTTTTGCCAACAAATCCAACCATTAGGATTTTTAAAAACCAGTCAGCAAGCATTTTTGGAGGACTTTTACACACATTCCATACAACACATTCTTTGAGACTTCCTCATAGGTTGTTGGTTTCAATGTTTCAAATCATTAAGCAGCCTTTATGCTACAAAGATTTTATCCAATCAAACAGAGCAACCAGAATCTGCACCCATGTATTGGCAAATATAGAACTGGGGCCCATAACCAGTTCTGGCCTGTCTATTATCCTTTTTAGAGTTTCCTGATAAGTTGATCTGGTGGATCATGGATGCAATCAAATTGTTGCCAATCGGAGCTCCAATTCTGGGTCCAAGGATCCAAATCCACAGGCACAACTAGACACTTATCTTCCCTAACACCCCCTTCAAATATTAAAACGCTGCTGTATGTAAAAAATTCCAAGATACCACAGGCCAGTGCTTTTTCACTTACTTACTGGACCTTGACTTGATGCCACTGCTTAACTAAAAGACTTTAGCATTTTTCTCATTTGACTTTTGCAGATGAAAGTCTTGCATAGGTTGTGAGATAGGGAGTTAACAATACTATGTCCATTTGGTTTTTAATAAACTCACTCTAACACAAATCTGCATATGAAGACGAAACTAGTTCTTTATGACCAACCCAACAAGCAATTTACACTGCTTGGCCAAAAAAAGCCGTTTTTTTATTGTCCATTATTTTGCTAATTGGTATGTAATATGATTGGTTCTTAGGCTCTATTGTGTGTAAAGTGCATAGTAGAGCTACTGGTCTCTAGTCTGACACTTCTCTGACATCATGAACATATTGTGCAAGTCTTTTCCTGAAAGCCCTTAAAGTGATTTTCCCACTAGTATCTCACTCTGTTCAAGTGCTAATGTGGGTAGGTCCTTGAACATGTTCTCTGAGCAGGATGGTCACACACAGCTATGTAAAACTCTTTGTAGTACCCTCCTCCTCAGTTTGGCTTGATCTGTTGTGACGGTTCCATCTACTCTTCTAATGTGCAGCATCTGGTTCTAATGCTTGGTGTTTTGGGAAAGATTGAAGATTAAAATATACTGGGAGCATCCATATCTCTGATGCTTAGGAAGTGAGCATGTACAAGTGCAGCTTTCGATTTCTCTTGCAGGAAACAAATTGCTGCTTCCCTCCTTCCCTTTTAACAGCTTCCATTGTCACAAATGCAGCCACTCTGTGCTCTTGCCATGGCCTCTCCTCAGCTGTAGCAAGGTAATGACTCACAGCTAACAAGTTGGGGATAGTTAGGATTTATTGTATGTGTTGCAGTCTGTAAGTGAATCTAGCTGACTCCAACCTACTCCAATAGAACATCCTGCAAGAGCTTAGTATTACAAACTTTATTTTTAACTTTAACATCTTAAAGGTAAAGACAAAGTCTCATGTCTGCTTTTGCGGATTTTTGTCGACTTCTCCCTGCAGAACTCAGTTGAGAGATCTCTCGTATCTCTATGGGATTGAGGTCCGGACTTTGACTGGGCCAATCCAAAGTGTGCATCTTCTTTCTCTTAAAACATTCCTTGGCAGTTTTGCTGTCCTTTGACAAAATGAGAGGGGATGGGCCCTACTGCTCAGGTGAACCGCCGCCAACCCAAACATGCTATCTGATTGATAGCTTCACTCACCAATTTGGTAAGATCACATATTAATGAACAAATACGATATGATATGATAATGTGCTACAGAATGAAAACAAGCAGTTACAAATCTGTTTTTGAACTGGAAAACTCATTAAATCTCACACGACATTCCACTCTCACCCATTTACTCCCAGCAGACAAATGAAAAAGAGAGGCAGTGAGAGAGCAAAAGAGAGAGGGGGTGGACCAATAGAAATTGAATATTTGCCAACAGATTGCTCCAAAGCCTTGAAATAGTCCACCCAATAACTGATAGTAGTAGGTCCTTGTAGGTCCTTGCGTGTGTGTGTGTGTGTGTGTGTGTGTGTGTGTGTGTGTGTGTGTGTGTGTGTGTGTGTGTGTGTGTGTGTGTGTGTGTAGATTGTCATTCAAAATAATTGTAAACATTCCACATTATAGTTTATAATGTTATAGTTAGTTTGTTTTATTTGGATTTATATGCATGTAAACATTAAAGTAACAATGAATGTGTAGCAAATGTGAGACACAATCTAAATGACATCTTTACCAGAAGAGACAGGATGTACATAAATGGCTCTATTTTCTCACACAGCAGGGGAATGATGAGCAGCGTGAAAAGAACCCGTCTGTGCACAATAACATGTTTAAATTTACAGGATGTTCCTGGGAAATCCTACTTCCTTCTGTTCTGTTAATTGTGCTGTCTGACTCTAAATCTTGTTTCATTTATTCAGAAGAAAAGTACAAATAATATTTAATTAACAAGTAGGCGCAGTAAAGTGTGTGTGTGTGTGTCTGTGTGTGTGTGTGAGAGAGTGTACGCATGTGTTTAATGTATCTGACAAAGACAGAAAGTCAGTCAAACTGATTTAATTAAATTATTTATTAGTATGGGTAACCAAAAGCAAGGACAATATTTTGGTAGGCTAGACAATCGTTATCAAATGTTACTCCGTCACTTCTAATTCTAAAACATTTGCTTTCCATTTGAGACAACACTTACCCATGAATGTGTGCACTGAGAAGTAAGTTTACTAGGCACATTATGCACATTATGTGCTATGTATATTCAGTGCACTCACGTAAGTGCAGGATTCTAGACTCAGCTATGCACCACACAACTTTTTCTGGACTTTTCTCATCTCAACAAGAATTATTCAGAACTTGAGATTTTAAGTGTGATAGCACTTCAGATCTTCCAGATACTTTTTGCAAAAATTTTACCCGTTTTAACAGGTTTAATGGCTTGTCAAAATTCAAACAATTACGATTTTAGAACTAAGTGAAGACATAGTCTCAAATAATGCTCCCTGACAATATTCTCTTGATGTCCAGAGTATCTGGACAAATTGCATGGTCACAGAAAAAATACTGGACACAAAACTAACAGTTAATAAGATAATAAGATAAATGGATTCAGATCCATGCAACAAGATCACTACCCAATGAACATGCATATGACACTATGTGGTGTAATACAACTGTGAAATATGAATTAACTCAATCAAATTAAAGTCACATGATCAATGTAGGGAAACAGACATATGACAAGGTGAAAATGTCAACAGAATGCATGTGCTGAAAAATGATGCCAAAGTTATTCTAAAAATGTACCAAAGTACCAAATCTATTATGCTTTGAACACTGCGTGACTTACTGTTTCTTTTCTGCCCACATAGCAGTAGCTTTCTAGTTAAAAATTCATGCTTTGTGAATGCAAAACAGATACTTTTTGCCTACAAATATATGACATGGAATTCAAATGCATGCATCATTTCCTAAACAAACTATTAAGCGATGGCCTGGATCAAGACCAGCTTGAGTTAAAAGCATGTGCGGTTTGATTACGTCTCCAGTCAGTGCAGTTAGGTTTGTTACTTTTCTGCACACCCTGGAGACTGGAGTTCTTTAGTGCCAATGTGATTCAGGCTAAATACCCACACCTGGCACTCGGGCACTTATTTAAGACACACAGAACCAGCTCTATTTGCTGCATCGATCATTTATTGCACATTTATCATGTATTGCTGTAGGGACCTTGTTACAGTTTTTGGTCCTATCATCCTCACATTAGGCCATATTGCCTATTTTTTGACTATTTGACAAACTATTTTTAAACACCCATAACCAGTATGCGTATCTTGTGCATCGACAAGGCAATCTCACATCCAATCAAACTAGTACATGTTTTTGGACTTTGTGAGTACAAACTCTGGATAGAAAGCCCCCGAGCCAACCCAGGAATCAAATCCAGATCTTCTTCTTGTGAGGCAATGGTGCTAATCTCTAAGCAATGGTTCTAATCTCTAATGGTGCCACTTTAAACATTTGCTTATATGCTAATTCAGACTAGTTTCTATGATACTAATTATTTTATACATAATATGTAAAAATCTGGAGCAAGAAGGTATTGATTAAAAGCACACTTCTCCTAAGAAAAGAAAAACATTTTGTAGTTACATTTTTTGCCTAAAATATAACATGTACATTATTAATACTTACTCAACTCTTATTCAACCAGGGCTCTTACATAAAAGCAAAGACCACCCAGCAGGCTAGTTGGAAAGTTTGTCTGCATGTTTGCGATAAGGAGTCCAGCGCACTAATATTAAAGCTTGGGGAGCTTGTAAGCAGAACTTAACTCTGCATCTATAGCAGGGGTCACCAACCTTTTTGAAGCTACGGGCTACTTTTGGGGTACCAACTAATGCGGCGGGCGACCAGTTTGATACACACTTGTGACGTCACAATAATAATTA
>JAOUQU010417821.1:0-10974 GCA_028566735.1 Ammoglanis amapaensis
GCCCGGCATTAAAGGTAAAACTTCACAAATATGTATCCCGGTCAAAATGGTATTTTTAGTCGACTATTAGTCGATTAATTGGAGTAAATGACGACCACTGGTTGACCAACAAAATCCTTGGTCGTGGACAGCCCAACCAATATGTCATGTCATGTTGGCTAAGGCTTGTTACATTTATATTCTTAAATTATAGAAGATACATTCATAAACATGTTGATTTATAATAATTACACAGCTGTTAGTGTAATGCTTTATGTTACAAATAAATATTTACATTTAAGTGACTATGCTGTGTTTAAGACAACTTTAAGAACAATTCGCAAAAACAAGCAGAAAACAATTAGAAAATGTGCATCTATATTTGCAGGAAAACTCTACTTGGGGTATTTAAAAAAAACTGGTGTAGCTAAAATGTAACTGCAGACTTGTGCCCATCATGACATCCATTTACTATGTCTGCAATAACAACAACAAAACTTTTTTTTTAATTACTATCTGATACAAACCTACTATAAATACAAACAAGATCATTTGTCTTAAATACATCGCTGAATTATTTATAAAGTAGGCATTTAAAAAAAAAAAAAAACAAAGTCCACAAAAATAAAAACATTTAATTTTGAATTTAAGAAGCAATGTGTAAACCTTTTATGCCAAGCTTCTTGAACTAAAGCAGAGAATTGGGCTACAGTATATGTAACAGCTACAACAAATGCTAATTTATATGATAATTATATTAAACAGTATACCTCAGAAAACAATGAATTGCCTTTGCTGTTTGGATCCTGTGCCTGCTGCAATATCTGGTCTAACTGAATCTGAAGATCTTGGTTGGCTTCTC
Source organism: Ammoglanis amapaensis (assembly GCA_028566735.1). NCBI lineage: Eukaryota > Metazoa > Chordata > Actinopteri > Siluriformes > Trichomycteridae > Ammoglanis > Ammoglanis amapaensis. The sequence continues at coordinate 842 of JAOUQU010417821.1, forward strand.
TGGATTTCTACAATAAAATTAAAAATACACTTGAGAGGATAATAATTCAATTTTAAATATCCATATCCATGACAGAAAATTGTATTCCTCACACAAGTTTAAAACGAAACACAAGTAATATCAAACACGGCCATGGACAATTTTTTTTTTCAATTTGCCTTACCTGCATGTTTTTGGACTATGGGAGGAAACCGGAGTACCCGGAATAAACCCATGTGGGGAGAACTTGCAAACTCCACACAGAAAACCCCCAGGCCAGCCTGAGATTCGAACTTCTTGCTGTAAAGCAATGGCAGTGCTAACTACTTATCCACCATGCCGCCCAAATTTAAATGTATCCATGGTATAACATTCTGCATCTGCATCATTTCTGCATTTTCATAAAAGTCACCACTTATAAATTAAATAAACTGGTAAATAAGTGAGAAGTTCTATTGGTCATTGGGTTTTTTTAGTCAAGCATTTCTAATAGCAATACAATGGTTTAGTATACAGTGGAACCTCGGTTAGCAAACACCTCCGATAGCGACCAATTCGGATAACGACCAAACATTTCGCTAAAAATTTGCTCTGGATAACAATCAAAATTTCGGATGGCAAACGTCACTACATCAGCTACGTCATTTACACGTGACCAGCATCTCAGACCGAGCGTCATTCACGCGTAAAACAGTTACAATCGTACTATCTTTACATATTCTAATTATTCAGTGATTTTTGTGCATTATTTTAATAATATAGTCCTCTATCATAATTCTAAAGAAGATTCAGAACAATATTAGCAGCGTAGTGAAAATACAGCGGCCAACAATTGAATTAAAAAAGTAATGATTTTTAAAGTCAGTGTGTCAGATATCACGGCCGAAATACGGCAGGTCGAAGTGGACAACAGACACTGGACAAGTGTTTTCAATCTGAAAGTGACCGAGAAGGGAAGTTACCCCCGATTTTATTATGACATGGATGGGGATAACCTCCCCCACCCATCTATTCACATTGTCACACTGTGGCAATTCCAGAGCCAATACATGCAAATGAGAGATTAACAAGGTTTTGAGAGATTATAAGAGATTAACAGCAGTACCAAATCCCATATCTGGCAGCAGGAGGCAAAATCATTCAAAAAAGTATGTACAGATGCTGTAGTTATAATCTGACAACCTAATCTTTTAAGGTGTGAGAAATTAACTAAACCACACTCATGACTAAAACAGATAACAATAAACTCCCAGTAAAATAAACCAAACTGGGACAAACCAGTTTTGATCAAGTACCCTTTGTACAGATAACACTTCTGAGAAAATAGTCATGAAATCAACATTGTCAATCAATCAACATATTTAAAAACGTGAACCTACAGATTAATTACAAACAATAAAGTTAAGCAGAAAATAATGCCATGGTCTCCAACCACAAATTGCCTCTTCTGACATTTTGACAGTTAACATTCAGCAAGGTGGTCAGTGTGGTGGGCCTTCAAAAAGGCAAGTAAATAAAAAATGCAGCCATTTACAAAAAGAACTGTGTGGTTAATTTGCACAAATTGTCAAAACTACATGCTTTTGTTAACAAAAATGCTGCAGAAAACATCTCCAATAAACTTAATTTTATAGTAGGACTGTGTACAGTGTAGTTCTGTATGGACAGTGTATTCTGATGCAGGAATTTCATAGCACATTCAGGGAACCACAAACAATATAAATAGATATAATTGGTTACCTCTAAAGCAATGTAGAGTGATGTTGCCTCTTTTTCCTTTTCATCTCTTGTATTTGTAAGGGTTTCCAGTTCTCTCTCAAGAATAGAGTTTGCTAGCTGTAGCTGCTGTTCTTTGTATTGCAATTCTTGATGTTCCTGCTCTAAATGAGCCTGAAACACAAAACGTCACTGACCACCACTACTAATTGAATTACTCATATGTGACAGCATATGATTTAACATGCTTCTGAACAGTATCAAACTCCGTATGATTAAGCATATCGGACATATATTAGGGTTACACCGGATTGTTGAACTGGAAGATACCGGATAGCTGAAGCACCACTTGGCTGGAACCGGAAAGCTGATGCTTGGCTCTATTTTGCAACAGTACCTCATTATAGCAACTATGGAGAATTCAACATAGATGAAAAAGCGCCTTCCAAAACAAACTAATAACTAAACAATGAACAGTAATCACGGTTCACTTTCAGTTGTAACTTCAACTTCCAAAGTTTAGTTTCTTATTGTAACTTTTTTAAAAAGATCTTAATGTTTCTCTAAACAGTCTTTGTTTAGTTTACTTTGTAAAGTTATTTGTTTACTATTAGTAACAAATACCATCAATTGGTTGTCAGCGTGAAATCACTTGTGGAATTCATACTTTTTTATTGTGTACTATATAATAACCTAAATACAAGAATCACTTTTGTCCAAACCGAAAAAGAAAAGAGCAAAAACAAGCAGACAACAATTTCATTGATGTGCAGTTGCACTTGCAAATGAAACCTTATTTGAAAAATGATGTGGCTTTAATATGATGTCATACATATTCGACTGATAGTGATAAATTATCTGGGGAAAACATGTTCATGTTGGTGCATTTCCTGTATAAAACTTTATTTCAGGTCGCCACTTCGTAACAGTGTGTGTATGAGTGTGTATGTGCCGTACTGGCGGTGACAGTGTTGCCAACTTAGCAACTTTGTATATTTACTCTATATTAAAATATTTATACTATATTTATACTAGCAACAAATCGATCAACTTTTTGTGGTGTTATTGGAGACTTTTAGAAACTCGGGGATGAACATACATGCTCTTCAGTTCCTGTCCTCACCGAGCAGCAAGTGCTGTCATGAGTCCCGTCCCACAACACTACATAGTATGGTCACTGTATCCAGTATCGTCCACAGTGTATGCCTTTTTGTAAAAAGCTAAATACCTAGCTAGCTAATCATGTCTCAGTCTAAACTGTTCATTTATACAGGAAGGAGTAGGAATTAAAACCTGACTTCAAAGGCAGGTTGAAGCCGTTTATTGAAGATGATACAAGGACATACTGTCTGGATTGTCAGGCTGATTTCTACGCCAAACTTTGTGATATAAAAATATTTTTAACGTGTTACCTAACAACGTGGCAAACGCTTTATGTAGATGTATGTAATTTATGTAAAAATTATTTATACTAAGCGTTAAAGTTAAGTTATTTTGAGAAGTGACTGCCTATTCCAAAGACAACAGAAATTGTTCATATGTTGAGAGTTCATTTGTAATTTTAACATATTTGTTTTTTACTCACTTTTTTCTCTCCCACAACTTTATTACTTTACAGCTTCAAAAACAAACATTATGTAAATTATGTAATGACTTCATTAAGCGACTTCTAGCAACTTTTAGAACAGCTAATAGCTCAACAATGGCTCACACACATTAACGCAGTTTAGTGTGTGTGTGTGTGAGATCAAATCCTAAAGTACAGAAACAAAATCTATTACATATGTTATTTGTTTATTCGGACCAAAACTCAGTTTAATAGGACCAAACAATGTAAGTGCGTCTTTGTTTGTGGTAATTTTGTTCAGGTTGCAGTCCATCAAGAGAACGTGTCAGATCACACTGGATAACTTCAGGCATTGACAATTAAATCTTAAAAACATTTCAACAATTGTATGTGAGGAACTGGGACATTAATTCCTACGAGGATGCCTGGATCCCTGGATGTCGGGTCCTGATCAATGATCATCACTGATTCATTTGACTGTCGATCTTTCCGCTTCGTTTCCGTTATTAAATCTTGTTTAAATTAGTCTGTTTGCATCTGTGTGGCATCTCAAGAGTCTCTAAACTACTATCACAGATTCTTAACACTGAGTACCTAAACATTGTGTTGTAGATCATTTTGACAAATGTATTTTTTAAGTATTTAGTCAGTCACCAATTGTGCAAGTTCTCCTACTTAAAAGAATGAGAAGCCTGTAATTGACATCATAGGTAGACCTCAAAGGCTACAGTCAGTAACACACTATGCTGCTAGGGACTGAAGTATCTGAAGTATGCTAGAGAGCATTTGGATGTTCTGGAAGAATATTGGGATATTGTCAGATGAAACCAAAGTAAAACTGTTTGGAGGAGAGTGACCGTGGAATTGCATCCAAAAAAACACCATACCAACAGTAAAGCATGGGGGTGGCAACATCATGCTTTGGGACTGTTTCCCTGCAAAGGGAACCAGGACGACTGGACCGTGTACATGAATAAATTGGGTATTGTGAATAAATGGGTATTGTGAGATTTTTATTGTAAACCTCCTTTCATCAACAAGGTCATTGAAGATGAAACGTGGCTGGGTTTTGCAGCATGATAGTTAACCCAAGCACACTGCCAGGGCAACAACAAAGCAGTGGCTTCGTAAGAAGCATTTCAAGATCCTGGAGTGGCCTAGCCATTTTCCAGATCTTAACCCAATAGAAAATCTTTGGAGAAAGTTGAAAGTCTGTGTTGCCCGCCGCCCATTCCAAAACATCACTGCTCTAGAGGAGATCTGCATGGAGAAATAGGCCAACATACCAGCAACAATGTGTACCAACCTTGTAAAGACTTACAGAAAACATTTGACCTCTGTCATTGCCAACAAAGGACATATAACAAAGTATTACGATCAACTTTTGTTAAGGTCTAAATACTAATTTTCCACCATTATTTGCAATTTTTTAAAAATCAGACAAGGTAATTTTCCGATTCTTCTTTTCTTATTTTGTCTCTCATAGTTGTCAAATAACGTTTGACAATATATAAAGTTGCACAATTTGTGACTTACTAAATACTACAGAGGTTGGAAAATGAGACTAACATTTAGTGTGGGAAGTTTCTTGGCTAAATTGGACCAGCCTGGTGAACAATCTTCATTAAATGCACATTGTGAAGGTTCAATTAGCAAGGTAAGAGCACAGTTTCACTCAAAATATTGTAATGAACACAACATTAAGGGTGACATAACAGAGACTACCAAAAGAGGACAAATTGTTGGTGCACGTCTTGTTGGCGCATTTGTGAACAAGACAGCTAGTTGTGATATATCAAGAGCCATGGTATTCTGAGTAATGTCAGCATACCACAAAGAAGGACAAACCACATCCAACAGGATTAACTGTGGATGCAAGAGGAAGCTGTCTGAAATGGATGTTTAGGTGCTAACCCAGATTGTATCTAAAAAATATAAAACCACGACTGCCCAAATCATGGCAGAATTGAATGTATACCTAAACTCTACTCAACTCAACTAGAACTGTCCATCAGGAGCTCCACAGGGTCAATATACACGACCAGGCTGCTATAGCCAAACCTTTTTATTACTCGTGCAAATGCCAAATGTCAGTTTCAATGGTGCAAGGAGTGCAAATGATGGACTGTGAAACATGTATTATTATTAGGAGTCTACCTGTACGGTTTTCCCCACATCCGAGAGAGTTACGGCGTACAGAAGCCCCAAAGAAGTGTACAACCTAGACTGTTGCATACCCAGAATGAAGCATGGGGGTACCACATCATGGCATTTGCTTGGCCCAATACTTGTGCTAGATAGGTGTGTCACTACCAAGGACTACTAAACCATTCTGGAGGACCATGTGCATCCAATAGTTCAAACATTGTATCCTGAAGGCAGTGATGTATATCAATACATACAGCAAGACTGGTGAAAGATTGATTTGATGAACATGAAAGTGAAGTTGAACATCTTCCATGGCCTGCACTAGATGTGATTAAATCAAAATATTATTGAGCCCCTTTGGGTAGTTTTGGAGGAGCGAACGTTTTCCTCCACCTGCATCAAGAATTGACCTGGACACTATCCTGCAAAAAGAATGGCTTAAAATCCCCCTGACCACTGTGCAGGACGTGTATATATCATTCCCAAGATGAATTGAAGCTGTAATGAATGCAAAAGGAGGCCCTACACCATATTAATAAATAATGGTGCTCTAAAACCAGATGTTTGTTTCATTGTCCAACCCCTGTATTTTCCCCACTGTAAATTGAGAGATAAATATCCTTTACTGTTCATCTGCAATGCAATTAGTATATTACAAATATCTTGTAGAGATTTTTCCCTCAAATAAGGTCAATTCAGTTCTTTCACAAAACCATAACTTTAGTTTCAGCATACTTAGAAAATGTGCATTAGTGACAATGATGCCCTAACAAATTCTACATACCAATCTTAATTTGGAAATCATATCAAAACCATATCAAAGTACTGAAGCCAAGTTAAAAAACAACATGAAATATAAGACAACTTTACCATTCGAGAATCAAGATCCATCTTCTGTACCTGCAGTTCCAGAATCTCTGAGGACATAGTTTCTTGACCACGTTCTCTTACTTTCCGTAGCTCCTCAGTTTTGCTTTGTAAGGTGTAAGACTGCAACTCCAACTTGTGTCTCAACTGTTTGTTATAAAGCTCAACCTCTTCTAGATCAGCCTTTATTTTCACCATCTACAAAATGCATGTTACTTAAAAAATCAAATTTGTGCACACCATTTTTAACTTCTACAATGTCTTTGATAATGTTGCGACCAATTATTGTTTCAATATTCTTGGGGATTAAGGCTGGAAGATTCAATGGAGTGCAAAGTAATTCACTGCAACAATGCTAGAGAGGTGTGAACTTTTAGGGTTCTGTTGCATTTGTATTTACCCTCTGTTTTTGAGCAAGAAAGTTCGTTGTAGATTTTAGATAATTACAAAGGAACAACGAATGCTTTTGATCATGAACAAAACATCGTAAACAAGGCACAGCCACATGCAATAGTTTCAGTAATTTGATGGCCCTAGTGGTCAGTCACTACACCTTGTGGTACACTACACCTTGTGTTCGATGTGTAGTGACCGATGGGACCTTTGCATCATGACAACGTCAATTTGACACAAAAGCATAAACTGGCCTTTAATATATCACTACTACGGAGCAAATGGGCTATTTTTTTAATCATGCAGTGTCAAGACATGAAGTGTTGCCAGAAATGCTTTGCCCTGTTTTGATCACTTCTAAGCTTGAAGTCATGTTGCAGTACAGGAACTTAAACACATAAATATTAACTCAGTGTTAATTCTGGAAGTACCTTGAACTAAATGAAAATAAACAGGTGTGTGATTATGCAGAAAAATATGGAAAATCTCAAATGTACCTCTTTTTTAAAGACTTTGATTTCTGTTGCTTGGCTCCTTTCTAGATTTGCTTGCTGCTGTTCCAAAAAAGCTTTCTGTTGATTTTTAACAATATCAAATTCTGAATGAAGGCTGTTCAAGAGTCGACCCTTCAACTCAACCTCTCTTTGAAGGGAATATTTTTCTTGTTCAAGGTCCTGTAAATTTTGTATTTATTAGTAAATAACCTTAAAAACTCAGATTATAGCAAGTGAATTTAAAACAATACAACAATATCATAAATTAGCAAAACAAACAGTTTATAACAATTCAGTTATAAATTCATTGTTCGTCACAATAAAGTCAAAGTTATGTCACATCCCTGGTAGGACACAAGGCAGCTTTCAGTGTTTCTATTGTTGATGTTTTTGCATCCAAATTTTATGAAACCTTAGCGCTGCATTTATGTTCTTATAAATATTGTAATACATAGCAGTTTTCATAATAAAATATTGTAAACAAAAGATCCCATGGTGTCTCGTTCCTGACATTTAGACTAATTGTATTGAGATACACAAGCACTAGGTATTTGTATTAAATGAACAGAATAAACATAACCCAAAAATTAACACTTCATTAAAATGTATAAAAGCCTCTATACAATTATATTTATGGGAAACATTACAATATGAGATTATATAAACAGCTCATACAATGCTGCTTGGAAGTTTGTGAACTAATTGAGTAGTTTATTTTTTTCTTTTGTGATACCATGATTATTTCATCACCACCTGTGTTTCTATATGAAATTTCAGGTTTGTGTTTATTGATTCAGTTTAATTGTTTAAAGGGAACTGTTTTAAGGGAATTGTTTTAATGTGCGAGTTGAAAGCATGTACAATTGAATCAGAGCATGTAAGTGAACCACAGCTGCACTGGTAAAGTAAATTACGTAAAAGACTCAGGTGAAACATATATGAGTGTGCTCAAGTAATGAATATAAGCATACCAATCAAATAAGACATCCTTGGGAAAAGTTGTAAGCCGCACTGGCTAAAAGGGACAGGAAACCAACCAAACCACTGTTGTGTCAAAGCATAAAGAACAAATCAACAATGCCAAGAAGAAAGGAGATCTGAGGACATCAGGAAGAAGGTAGTGACAGCCCATCAGTCTGGGGAAAGTTAGAAGACCATCTCCAAAAAAATCCAAATTGCTTCATCCATCCGTTGTAAAATAAACCATTTACAAAAGGAGGGCACTCAGCATCACTGCAACTCTGCCCAGAAGTGGACAGTCATAGACATCCATCAAAATGTACACCAAGAGGCACCAGAAAAATAATACTGCACTAAAGGCCAACCCATGACTCACCTCCAGAGAGTTGCAGACCTCTCCTTCAGCATCTGGGATAATTGTACATGTGTCTACAATCATACATATAAATATACATGGCATTCAATGAAGAGTTGCTTGAAGAAAGCCTTCTAGCATTGTTGCACAATTCAATTCTACATGTAGTCTGCTTGAAACTCACAAATTTTTAGGGGTTTAAAACCAGCTACTGGTAGCTTTGGCGCTGTATGCAGGTACTAAGTCCTGATGGTTAAAAAATCTGCATCTCCATAAAGTTGGTCAGCAGCATTAAGCGCTATAAAACACTGGCACTGTTTGGCACCCCAATTAATCATTGACTGTGAAAACATTACACTGATGCCCAAGCAACTTGGATTCTCTGCCTCAGCCATCTTCCTTGAGACTATAGGCCCTTGATTTTCAAACATAAATTTGCTAAATTAATTTTCATCAGAGCATAACTTTGGATCACTGCGCAGCAATCCAATTTATAGTTGATAGCGCGGACACAATGCTTCTAAGGCTGTCGCTTTTGTTCAAGGCTTGAAAAGGAATTCAACAGTTGAAACCCATGCCTTGCATATACCTTGCAATGTGTGGTGGGTTTTGATGCACCATCTATAGCTCTAGCTATAGACCTGGCAGACTTTCTGAATCTCCTCGCAAATGAATGTTTTTTCCCCAATCTTTTACAGTGTGTGGCTATCCCTATTGCTTTTCTACCACATTTTCTTTGCCTCTCTGGTAATGTTCTTGGAGACAGAGATCTGTGAAAAGCCAGCCTCTTTAGCAAGACACCCTTATGTGTCTTGCCCGGATTGTGTTTGGTGACAATGATTGTCTTTTAGACAACTGTAAAGTCAGCAGTTTTTCCTGTGATTGTAAATTCATTATTGAACATTTTCACAAGATTGTAATGTTCTAAGATACTGAATCTGTGCCTTTCATTAGTTGTCAGTTTTAATCATCAAATTAAAAGAGCAACACTTGAAATATATCAGTCAGTGTAATTAACAAGTTCAAGTTAAAACTCCACCATACAAAGCAAAAGCCATAAATCAACAGCACCCAATAGCACAGCCGGTTCTCTGGGCCTGACCTCATCTAAGATTGACTCACACAAAGTTGGAAAGGTGTCCAGTGGTCCACAATCAAACCGGTTTTGGTAATAATGGACGTGTCTCCATGTTAAGGGGGAACATACTTAACTGAACTGCCTGCAGTCCTTAACTGTCTCCAACTGAGAATGTGTGAAGTGCAAAATATAACATCAAAGCCACTGAAGTTCTAAAATCAAGCAATAATAGAAAAGAAATCCACCTACAATTAGTTTTCCTATTTGCTGTGTTGTTAAAAGTGTTTTTCAGCATCAGCAATAGCTTTTTAAAATCTCATGACACACCACCACTCAAAAAAGTTAGTAAATGGCACAATGTAACTTAATGCAGCATACAGGTTCTGGTCATAAAATTAGAATATTATGAAAAAGTAGATTTATTTCAATAATTCCATTTAAAAAGTGAAACTTGTATATTATATTCATACATTACATACAAACTCATATTATTTCGTTATATTTCGTTTAATTTTGATGATTACAAATGACAACAAATGAAAATCTCAAATTCAGCATATCAGAAAATTAGAATAT
>JAOUQU010417832.1:0-10973 GCA_028566735.1 Ammoglanis amapaensis
TTTATGTTTGTGGTTGTAATGTGACAAAATATGGAAAAGTTCAAGGGGTATGAATACTTTTGCAACCCACTGTAGTTTGTAATTATAATTAATAATAATTCACGACTTGAGAACACACACACACACACACACACACACACACACACACACACACACACATCTCCACCCTCGTATCTGTATTGTAATTAAATCTTTAAAACTAAAGAACTGAAGGTAGCGTGCCTGGGTGAGTCTGTAACTTTAAATGGCTCGTGCTGCCCCGACGGGCTTCACCGGACGCCCACGTCAGCACAGCCGGGTTTTTTCTTCCACCCGCCCCTCTGCTCGCGGGTTACGGTGTTTCGGGCTGAGCAGGAACCGCTCGGTGGGGCGGAAAACGGGGGATTAAGCAGAGAAGATGGAGACGGTGCGGGAGAACGGCCGCCGCCGACAGTACCGGACCCCCAGCAACCCGGGGTACCAGTGAGTGCACCGCTTTATTGTGTGTTTGTTCAGTAAACAGCGGGTGGGGCAAAAAAAAAGGCGCAACGTGTTTCGCGCACCCAGGGTGTAGGGTGTGGGGGGCGGGGGTGGATTTAAAGTGCAGCCCACGATCCGGGCACCCGAAGGAGGGCGATTAGGCTTCAGAACGGGTGTCAGGACTTCATTCTAACTCTAATACGCGAGTGTGCGCGCGTGTGCGTGTGTTCTGGTGCGGGGGCTGATGGGTTACACTGCCACACATTGGTGCATTTCTCTTAGGGCGAGGTCGGCGGCCAGCAGGGCACAACGACAGGGCAAACCCCACTTAAATGCCCCCAGCGAGTCCGTTGCGCTGATTTAGGCGTTTGTTTCGTCTTGTACGCACCATAAGCACCGAGATTATTATTATTATTTGTGCCTACGTTGGTAAAGTGGGCGTCTAAAACGGACGGGCGGGCGCATATCCAGGCATGGCTTCACTAATGCTACTTATAAACACCGACCGACTTCTAGAAATCCTCAGCTGTATTTAAACTAATAAAGACCCCCCCGTCTGAGGCCCAGTCGGACCCCCCGTGCCAGCCTACGACCGTCAAAACGCCCCGATTTCGACTTTTCAGGCTCGGCTTTTTGTTTCGAGACGCGACCCGAGTCGGGTGTGACTCCCGCCCCTCGCTTGAGGCGCAGGGAAGGAATTGACTGACAGGTAAATGCACCAATCAGGGCGCACACCGCGAACTCGGCCACGCCCTTCTTCTTTTTTATTGTCCGAACAAAGAAAGTGCGAAGCTCGTTCTCAAAAGACAAATGACTCGGTTCACCTAAACGAATCGACTCGTTTGGATAAACGTGCGTTTTGTAAATACCCTATATTTGTCAATAAATATTAATTCGGTCACATTTACTTTAAGTTTTAGATCCACATCACGTCATATTACAATATTCATTTTTGTATATATATTTATTTATTTATTTATCGGTCTTGGATGTTGGATTTTATTTTCAATATGAGAACTTACGTGGAAAAGTAGATTCTCAGAGTGTATCTGTTCACAGAGTCGACTCAACTAAATGACTCGTTCTTGAATGATTCACTGCTAGCAAAGCGAGCTAGACATTCATCTGTAACGTAACGACAATAAATTAACTTAAATTAAACATCTTTATTATTTTTGCAAATGTATATGAGCATAGCATGTTATGGAACAACGTTTCACTTCTTTAGTTTTTAAAGTTTACTGTAATCACCACAGTTAGCATCTTTTCAACGTTATATCCATTAAACACGAATGTTTTAAAAAAAAGCTTTAATAATTATTCAGATGAAATTACTTGTGTATATATTATCTAGTTTTACTACTTCTTAATACTATTTAGGAGGGCCACAGTTAGATACACTGGCCGAATACACTAAACACCTGAACAGGTCACCAGTCTGTTGCAACACACACACACACACAAGACAATTGGTATCTTCATTTTACCTGACCGCGTGTCTTTTTGGGTTGTGGGAGGAAACCAGAGTATCCAGAGGAAACCCACGCAGACATGGGAAAACATGCACAGTCCACACAGAAAGGAATCGAACACGAGACTTCTTGCTCACTACTAATCCACTTCAATCATATAAACACCTGAAACAAGCACCATGACCAAACAAGTTTGCATTTATAAACACCAAAGTCATCTAATGTCTCGAGTTCTCAAGATGCTATTTTGTTTTTGTTGCAGCTTTGGAGTACATAACAGAGTTTGTGATACAATGCTAACCAGATGTGTAATATTTATTTATTTATGTTTCAGACCGATGCACCGGTGGACGAGCACCGACATGTTGACCAGTCATCACAGTTGCCTTCTCAAGCAGCTGAACCAGCAGCGGCGTAAAGACCTTTTTTGCGACTGCAACATTCTGGTTATGGGACAGCTTTTCCGGGCGCATCGCAACGTCCTGTACGCCAGCAGCGGCTATTTCCGCATGTTGCTTGTGCCGGGCGCGAGGGGAAGCCTGGAGACTGCAAGTGCCTCGTTCGATGCCTTCTCATCCGACACCTTCTCCACTATCCTGGACTTCATGTACTCGGGTCAGCTGATGCTGAGCAGCACTAGTGTGATCGAGGTGATGTCGGCCGCTAGCTACCTCCAGATGGACGATGTGATTGCTTACTGCAAAGCCTTCATCCAGTCCTCGCTGGACATCAGCGCCAAGGAGGTGACGGATAACTCTGCGGTCCAGTCCTCTCTGTGGAAGCGAGAAGATGCTTGTGAGGATGAGGACAAAAACGAGGGCGATACAATGAGTGAACACAGCTCATCAGGTCAGACGGTTCTGGAAACGGCGATTAAGGTGGAGCCGGCAGAACAGTTTGAGGTTTCTCATCCCAGGAGACGCGGAACCAGGAAGAGATTAGCCAATCATCGGTACCTTCCAGATGATAACTCACCGATTGAGATCCATAAGGCGACAGCGGGCATACAGAAAGCTGATCAACTCTACGCCACTTTGCCCCCCGTTCTGGGCGTAGTGGGGGTTTTCAATAAAGGTAAGCTCGAAATAGTTTTGAGATCTGTGGTTGTATCAAACATCTAAACCCAAAAACTATAATGGCTGTCCACATACTTCTGTCCACATTGTGTTTAGTCAAAGGTTCGGACACATCTTAATTTCACGTAGTTCCTCCACATAATATTCCTTCATAGTTATTGTCAGACATTGTAGATACGATCTAGTAAATAAAAAACATTTTTAAACATATTTTAGTTTCTACCAGTCGCCCATTTTTCCTTTGATGGTAGCTCAATCAGCTTCATGATGAACCATCTGGAAAGGTTCTCCAACAGTCTTTTGGGAGTTCCCAGAGGTACTGAGCACTTGTTGACTGTTGGCATTGTCTTCTTCCTAAATAATCTCGACTGGGTTTAGGTCAGGTGAACATGGAAACCAGGTCATCATTCCATTGGTAAAATAGCCCTTACATAGTTCTGAGGTGTGTACAATGTAGAAATTCTATTGAATCTAGAAAAGCCATTGAATGCGGATGTGTGACAAACTTTAATATATTCTCTCTGTTTGCCAGATGCCACACCTTCAATGCGCTTCAAGTGCCCATTCTGTGCACATACTGTGAAGAGGAAGGCAGATCTGAAAAGGCATCTGCGCTGCCACACCGGTGAGCGACCGTACCCGTGCCAGGAGTGCAGCAAGCGTTTCACCCGACTCGAGCATCTGCGCAGTCACTTTGAGACGGTCAGGATCACCTGCTACACTCTTTTTGCTTTTGTACCATCTTCCAGAAAACTCACATTCAATGTAGATACCATTTTGCCCTTGCAGATCCACCAGGCGCGGAAGCTGGTGTGTCGAAAGTGCAAGCGTCACGTGACCGAGCAGAGCAGCCGGGTGGTGTGTGAGGGGACCCGGCGGTACCGTCTCTGTGTGTTGTGCGTTCAGGAAACCGGTTTGCTGGCACAGACTGACGACGTCGATGACGCCAGCGATGGCAACACAGAAGAACCAGATCTTCTCCTCGGTGTGGAGGAGGAAAATCAGAGTACCTCATGGGGAATGATGGAGGAGGAGGAGGAGGAGGAAGATCTGGCTGAGGATTCGGGGACAGACCTTATTATTCAAGAAGTGGAGGACAGTGATGGTGAATCCAGTATGAAAGAATGAATGTAGTTGTGCCATGAATGAACAGTTCTGAGTGTAATACAGTTCATGTAAAGCATTTTTACAAGAGTTTAAATTACCCTATAATTATATAATTGTAATATAAAAGTATGTAAATAATTTATTCCAGTAGTGATTCTCATTACTGCTCTTATTTAAGTCAGATAATGGTATAATATTATATCATTTCAAAAATTCCCCGATTTTGCTGTTTCCGATCATAAAAATTTCAAAGTGATTCATGTCATTAATTTTAGTTTAAGTTATTTTCCTCTCATAATAAATGCAATTATTCGGTCCCACTTGACAGTGTCTCATGAAGGAAAGCAAGTTTTTTTTTTCACATTTACATGAACGCCTTTAATCTTTGCACTAAATTGATGTGGAAAACGAATTCCCACTCTCAGGAAACACTTTAATAAAAAATGTCCCGAAAAACAGCCGTCAGTACAATCAACTCCATTATCCACAAAGAAAATGTTATTACATCTCAAAGATTCACTTCAGGATCAAACCAGAGGCAGAAAAGGAACGAAACCATCAAACATAAATGTTCCGAAACTGTCAGTGATGTTTATCTCACATTTATTAGCCCTATTATTTCATTTAGGTTTATAATTACATATTTTTGTTTGTCTACATATGAATGACACGTGAATGTGAAGTAATGACTTTTAAATTCAATTTGTAAATGTTTTGTGCTAATTTATTTTGTTTATACTTTTTTATATACTGATAATATGCATTTATCACCTTTATTGTAAACATAAATTAAACTGTTACAACATGAATTATTGTTTCTTTCTTACAGTAAATAATATAAACAGTGTAAATCTGCTCCTGTTTAATCAAGTAGATTCTTTTAACTTCAGTCGCAGATTATTATTTTTTTTTACAATAGAACCATAAAGTTAGACGGTAGAACATTGATCATCTTGTTAGGGTGAACACGAGCCTAGTGGTTTAGGCGCTGGACTAGCAATCAGAAAGTCTGTTCGGCCCTTGAGCGAGGCCCTTAACTCTCTCAGACTGTGTAAGTTTAACTGTAATAACTGTAAATGTAAGGCGTCTGCAGTAGAATCATGACGTTTGTTTATAGTGAACGTGCATAAAATAGAAAGAATAAAGAGTATATAATGTTAAAGTATATTTATAGTTGTATGGGGTGTACAGTGGTCAGGGTCGCGGTGGCTCCGGGTCAGTAGGTGTCAGTGTTGTTGCACTGACTGGGTACATAAACATGGCGGCTGTGATTATGAAGATCCTACACAGTCCCTTCACTAGTGCTTCATATCAGCGCTTTTTCTCTGTAAGTTTACACGAAATAAAACGTTTCTGTCAACAAAATGTTTGTATTTATTCGCTTTGTTATAGAATCACTTTAAATGTTTTTTTTTTTAAATATCTGAATAAACACGGAAAGTGTCGAGAGAAGTGTGGTTCAGCAATGCTGCGTTCAGGTGCTCGTAGGAAGCATGTAAATAAAGGTTTACTTGTGAATAAAGGTGTAATCAGGAATCCGTTCCGTAATACATTTATAACATTTATTACTTATAACACAGATTAATTCCTTCTTCTGTTTCGTTTATTTTCTATGTAATTATTTACTGTAGCTCTACACGTCAGAAACGTCAAATTTGCCTCCAAAACGAGCAGTTATGATTCCTGCGGTTATACTGTTATTGATTATATAATAAACAACAAAGCCTTAATACATTTAACGACTTATCTTGTTTTTATTGAGCACCTAAACTGTGTAAACTGTCTAAAAAATATCAGATCATTATTTTGTAAAGCAAAAGTATTGAGGATGGAAAGCAGTGATGTCATAATAATATTATAATAACTTCCATATGAAATGTTTTCTTTCTTTTATTTGTACAAATGTTTTCCACGACAATGTTTTTCTGTTTTATATTTTTGGATCCTGAATATTTAGAAGATATTTCAGGGTTTTTTGCTGTATTTGATTAAACAAAACAGGATAATATATGTTTATTCTACAGATACACAATTATTTGCTAATAGTTATTGAACCTGTTGGTCCTGTTTAGGTTTGTAGTGTTGTCGTGACATCACGGGGTCCAAAACATCGCAAATGAATTATGGTGTGTGTGTGTGTGTGTGTGTGTTTTCACAGCTCGTTTCATCCACCAGGTCTCTTCCTGACCGGGTGAAAATAGTAGAAGTTGGACCCAGAGATGGACTCCAGAACGAGAAGGTGTGTTTTTGTTTACTGACGAGATCCATCCATCATCCAGTGTTACCAGCACTTAATCCAAATTAGGATAACGGTGCAACACACACTAGGTAAATACAATAAACACCTTAACAGGTCACACAAGACAATTTCAGTATCATCAATTAACCTGAATTGGACTGTGGGAGGAACCCCACACAGACGAGGAGAACATGTAAACGTCATACAGAAAGATGACTCGCCTAATCGAACCGGGGACACGTGTGTGTGTGTGTGTGTATGTATTTTATTGATATATTATTCCATATGTAATGTAAACGTTGCAGTTCTGTTCCCTCTTGGTTTTCTTTTGTTAGACTGTCGTCCCGGCTGAGGTAAAGATCCAGCTGATCGACATGCTTTCAGACGCCGGACTTCCTGTCATCGAGGCCACCAGTTTTGTCTCGCCCATGTGGGTTCCTCAGGTGAGGCGTGGGACTATCGTATTTAGGCTTTGCTCCCAAACGCTATCAAATCTGTAACTGTTGTGAGGGATTTTGAAACGATCAGGATGAAATCGTGTCTGGATTTATTTCTCTCATGTAATGATAAAGTGAGATCAACAGAAGAAGAAAAGCTTTATTGTTATTAATTCAGTTAAAATTAAATTAAGGCGCCATATGGTGTCATTCGACCAGGCACAAATAGACAGAATTAGAATTTTGTTGCCGCTGTAGTATTGCGACCTCTGCTGTATGTTCTGTGCATTTGCGCTTTTGAGGGTGCACATGATAGTCTCTGCTGTTCCTGGCCAGTAGCGCAGTTATGTGGTGGTGGCTGCTCATAAACAAAAATGCTTCTTTTCTAGATGGCCGATCAGGAGGAAGTGATGCGTGGCATCAAGAGAAAGCCGGGAGTGAATTACCCGGTACTGACGCCCAATCTTAAAGGCTACAGAGCGGCGGTGAGTATTGCATGTGGATCAGGCTGAGGGCCAGCGTGATGGACCGCTAACATCTGAGCCCATGACCATCTAAACATAAAACTTGTTTGACTGTGAGCGGTTTCTTGTCGGTGTTTATGATGATTGTGTCGACTGTCTGTCTGTCTCAGGTGAAGGCCGGGGCGAAAGAGGTGGCGATTTTCGGCGCTGCGTCGGAGCTGTTTAGTAAGAAGAACATCAACTGCTCGGTGGAGGAGAGTCTGCAGCGCTTCGAGGAGGTGATGAGGGCCGCCAAGGAGGAAGGAGTTCCTGTACGAGGGTGAGGTTTATGATCATCCTAATAAATTTAATAGGGATCGTAAACAATCTAGTAAGAATGAATACATCATGGTTTTGTTGATTCTTTTCTTATTTATACCTGTTATTATTATTATTATTTGATCCTGGTATACTGATTTCATCAGATGCAGAGGAATAGAATCTGTTTTATATTTTCTCCAGGTATGTATCGTGTGTTCTGGGATGCCCGTACGAGGGCAACGTATCTCCATCCAAGGTGGCAAATGTGGCGAAGCGTCTGTACGCCATGGGTTGCTACGAGATCTCGCTGGGCGACACGATTGGCGTGGGTACACCCGGCGGCATGGCCCGAATGCTGGAGGCGGTGCTGAAGGAGGTTCCGGTCGACGCCCTGGCAGTGCACTGCCACGACACTTACGGCCAGGCACTTGCCAACATCCTGGTGGCGCTGCAGGTTTGAAATTTATGCTTCATTCTTACCATCATGGTCACGGGGGGGTCCGGTTTCCAGCTCCAGTGCATTGATCAAGGCGTTTAAGCTAATGGTCATCACGCCTGTAGTCAGTGTAATAAACTGCTAAATCACAGAATCATCAAATATTTTATTTAAGATTGCTTGATGCAATTGCGCTGTTTACCACTAGAGGTCACAATTAACACGAGTGAGTAATCACAATGCTCAGTTTAAATACTTCTTTATTATTCTTTATATTTTTTTTATATTATCTCTTTAGATTTTATTTTTATAACGTGTAACAGTTGTAATGATAATAAAGACTTACCCATAATAATACAAATAATGGTAAATTATATATTAGTGTTACAGGTTACTTGTTATTATGTTTTAATGGTTTTCATCCCCGTGATCTAGTGTCACCAGCACTTTTAATCCAATCCAGGAGTTTAGTTTACCAATACTAAAGATGCAACAAAATGTGGGAGCAGAATTTTTTGGCTTACTTTTTACCTGCTTCAGTAACAAAAAAAATAATTTAATTAAATTAAATATAAAAAAAATGCAGTATTTGACTTGATTTCTTTTTTAAAAAAAGTGAAATTATAAAAGAAAACTTTGTCATTATTTGTCCTCACTTTAATGTTGTTTAATAGGAACTTTGTGTTCCCAGCCCTGAACTGTGCATGCAGATGCTGAATGACTGGATGAGATTATTTGTTCACACTGCTGTGATGGAATTCTGACCCACTTTCCTTTGCAGAATTTCCTCATTCGATGTTTTTTGAGAGCAGCTTGACACTTTTTACGTGGATGTTGTGGTTATGTGTGCCGCTTCAACACTGATGGTGTTTTTGGATTCTACAGAAAGGGGTCAGCGTGGTGGACTCCTCGGTGGCCGGACTGGGTGGATGCCCGTACGCTCGGGGGGCTTCTGGAAACGTGGCGACGGAGGACGTGGTGTACATGCTGCACGGACTCGGCATCCATACGGTCAGCAGAAACGTTTTACAATCGTACAACACTGCTTACCGTGGTAGTTTGGTAAACTACCCTGACAATCCCGTCCAAAACTAGGATCAGTAAATACATACTAGGATCAGCCACAAGCCTAAAAGTCAGCGCTGGTGGTGTTCTCCTGGAGCCCAGTAGTGGTGTGCCTCACATAACTCAAATCTGAATATACTGAAATATAATATTAGGATCTGCCATTAAATGAAATTCGTGATTAATGTGGCGTAAATAAATAAACACATCCCTCACGTTAGAGTTGTACACAGTGATGTGGCTGTTTTAATGACCTCCATTCTCTCGAGGATTGGTAGGGTTAGGAGATCAGCTCTGTGCTCCACGGCGGTTCCTCCTGCAGTCTCTGGCATTTCCTTCCTGACAAACAGCAAACCGTGTCTAGCTATGCAGATCTTCATCATAGTGCATTAAACAAAAATCATTTTCTTGCTCCATTCGCTAATTTCCGAGCTCAGGGTGAGAGTGGACAGAATGTTCCGCGCTCAGGGTGATAATGGACGGATTTTTGTGTGGTAATTTAAACCATGTCTTAACTGTGTGTGTTTGTGTGTGTAGGGAGTGGATTTGCCCAAACTGATGGACGCAGGTTCGTTTATCTGTCGCTCTTTAAACAGAAGAACCAGCTCCAAAGTGGCCCAGGCGTCATGTAAACTGTGATGTAAACAATTTTTGTGTATGTGTGTGTGTGTGAGACTCTTTACATGTAACCTACCCGAGTCCCATAACAACAACAACAATAGAAAGTGCTTCCTGCTTCCTGTGTTTTGAAATTCGGGGACTCCATCTGAAGCTCTTCTGTTCTTTTGGATTCGTGGCATTGTTTTGGTGGCGGTTCAGACCACACACACTTCCCTTACCAGTTCACACTTTCCGTTCACTACAAGAGGGAGCATGAATCAGACGTTACAGCACTGAAGGACTCGTCACACACACACACACACACACTCACTCACACATACTTTGTTTATAAAGTGAAGTGTATACATGGTGGCTGCTTCTCATCCAAACTCTTCAGACCTGGTGTAAATATACGGAAGCAAGTCTGGGAGTGTTCTGTGCATTTATATTCACACCAGGTTCCTCCTATGGGATTCATTTAAGTGTTTTTTGTTTTCTTTTTCTCAGCCCTGTGTCGTGTAAACAAAGGGGTCTAATCACAGAAAGTTCAGTGGTTAATAGAGGGGTTAATAGAGGTCACTACATGGCACTCTGTGTGTGATTTGGATGTACTTTAGAACCCATAGCAAACCTAACACAAGGTCTACAGCATTAGAGGGATACTTACGGCACGGGACTTGAGTACAACTAGATTGGCCCGGGGGAAATGATTGATAAAAATCTGCCTGTCTGTGGATCGTCCTGATTTTCTCTTCTGCAGTAGACAGTGTTTTGTTTAGAGTCTAAATTTTGGTGACTTTACTGCACTGATGAAAAACAGATGCTGTGCAACATAATTTTAAAATCACCAGCATCTTCAGCTAGTCAGACTTGTGTATAATGTCGGGATAATGTTAATTTAATATAAATAAAAACACTAATGTCAAATAATTGTGTGTGCTTGGCCTTTTTACTGACCGTTAACTTGTTGGATGCCTTGTTTTGAATATATAATTCGATATATTATTTACGACTTGTTTTTATGAAATGTAAACGATCAGCATATGTGATTGATGTTATGCAGACTTGATGAGCCACATTCATAGCTGCCAATCCACCTTCTGCACTCTTTCTGTAGTGGTAAGAAACAAAATATTCTCTTGTCACCTTTAATAAACCAGCACTGATACATTTTACCCAGTAATCCTTAATAATAATAAAATAATAATAATTATTCAAATTTTGTCATTACACATACACAATACAATGAAATGTTTTTCTTCGCATATCCCAACTTGTCTGGAAGTTGGGGTCAGAGCGCAGGGTCAGCCAACATACG
>JAOUQU010417842.1:0-10972 GCA_028566735.1 Ammoglanis amapaensis
CATCCCCAAATATGCACCCCCCCCAATCCCCAATCCCCAAAATGCTAAAACCTTAAAAATAAACCCTGGACAAGGAATTTCACAATAAATTGCATATCACATGTATTAGATAATACATTACATATAAAGATAGTGTTTAATATACATGTATGACAATTTATACTCATTTATGGCAAAATGCTACGTTAACTGTTCCCTAGAAGGTTGAGAAATAGCATTCTTTTGTTGCTATTGACTTCCCTCTTAACAGATGTTTGCTTTATGGTTAATATGAAGTGTAATTACAGCATAATTTAACTGCATATTTGGTTCCGGATCACTGACGACTGAGTCTGCAACATGACTACTCTCCCAAAAATCCGTCCAACCTAGTCATATCCAATTACTCGACTGCATTTTGCTTCCCCTCTACTGCTGCTGACCTCCACTCGAAACCAGGAAGAGCCATGAATAACACCCTCCACCAACATGTGTGCAGTAACCGACTACATCATTTCACTTGCACAAGATATGTTACCCCCGCCCATGTGCAGGTGCCATCAATCAGCCAGCAGACGCCAGAATGACATCAGTTATGGCATCAGTTACCAGCATTTAGCAAACACATTTATACAATTATAACAGAGCGCCATTTGTTGAGTGTTTGAGGATTAGGAGCCTTGCTCATTAGGCGACTTGGTAATAATGGTGCGCTCCCACCGCAAGCCAGTTGGTAGCCGATTTTTTTTAAACTCTCATGTTAGCTCTGGTGTGCTAGCATGTTTTACCATCAACAGAACTCTTGGTGTATTAATGCTATACAATATTTTGACAAGGGTCTTTATACTTAGTCCATCAATAGCACTGTAGACCATGTGACAGC
The DNA here is from genome assembly GCA_028566735.1 of Ammoglanis amapaensis. Lineage (NCBI taxonomy): Eukaryota > Metazoa > Chordata > Actinopteri > Siluriformes > Trichomycteridae > Ammoglanis > Ammoglanis amapaensis. Next base: position 863 of record JAOUQU010417842.1, read on the forward strand.
TTCATGTTAAAGTGTAGGGGCCCACATTTAATCAAAAATGATTTTGTAAACAAAATCAAATTTTTAATGTGTGCTCATCTTTTTCAGCATTTAGCAAACTTATTTAACCAAAGCAACTTGTAACTACAACAAATCATCATTTTGAGCAATCGAGTGTTAAGGGACATGCTCAGGAGCCCAACACTGGTAACTTGGTGAAAGTAGAGCTTGAACTGGTGTTCTTCTGATCTCTAGTCCAGTACCTCAACCTCCAAGCCATGGGTGTCTGTCCAAGGTAATCTACCTGGTACCTACTGTGGTAGGTACCAACTATGTAAAACATTTTGGAATTAAGCCCCATTTGGCAAAGAAATGCCCAAACCAGGCTTTTTATCCCAACCAGGTAAGGTATCTAGTGCCAGAGCGCTCTGCTGTTTACAATTTACATTTACAGCATCTATTCATTTTACTGGTCAAATAAATTTGAATCATGGGATTTTGGACTCAGTATTAACTGTTTTGTGGTTTTATCATTAGAAAATTAGTTTACTTCCATTTGTTTTCTGTTATAATTTCCTAACTGTGCATTGTGTATCTCTTGAGTACTGAAATCTGTAACATAAATAAATGTGATTAGAAACAGATATTACCTTTCTGCTTCCATCCGCATCTCCTCTCTCTTCTGCCTTCTCAATTCCCTACGTCGCTCGATATCATCATCCATGGCTCGGTCCTGGAGACGTGACCCTAAAAAACAGCACCTATCTGTCAGCTTTGTCCACACTTTAGAACAATATTAGAAATATAATGGAAATATAACTCAACTGAATATTCTTAAAACCACATATCATGGCATAGTCACACATTATAACGGTACGTGCTTAGCAACTTTAGACACCGACATATGCAAGAGATTAAGCCTGACATGATATAACAGAGTGAATATGTGTTCGAGTGACCACAAATGGAAAATCTTGTGGCCGGGAAGAAAGAAAGGAAAGAAAAGAGACAAAACCACGAAGGAGACAAAAAGCGGGTAAAGGGGAGGACGTCCACAGGATGTTCACCACTGAGACATTCATTACATTATTTTATTTAAAGTAAACTGGACCACCCAGGAGCTTCAGCAGAGTCTCTCTAACCCCAAAGTAGTATACAGAGTCGCCTTACCTTACAAAAGCTGTGAATTACTTCCTTACGTTTGCTCTCACACCATTTCAACCGACAGTCGTTCCCACAGTCTCAGCACCAGTTTAACAAAACGAGTTCCTCTTACTCAGCCCGGCTTTAGCCACCAGAAAAGGCAAACATCCATCCTCTTCCGTTGGCTCTCGTACCTCCCTTCTTTTCCCTGGGTTCTCTATCCCTCCCTCTTTTCTCTATGGGACAGACAGTACGGGCTTCCTTCAAACCCTCCCTTCCTTTTCTTGCTCTTGTTCCCTAATTCTCCCCTTTACTCCTCATTTCCTCTTTTTCTTCCTAAATTTCTCTCCCATTCTTTGTGTTATACCAGTCATTCTAATCCACTTCCCTCCACCCACCACGCCACCTTCCTTCCCGGTCTCCCACTACTCTGTGCTGACTGAAGTGTTTCTGGTTAGTGAGTAAGAACGGGTGCAATATGAATTAAAATGCAAACTTCAGCACAATGTTTCCTGTGCAGAGGCCTGTCTGCACCATTTTGTTTACACACACACACACACACACACACACACACACACACACACACACACACACACACACACACACACACACACACACAAACAACACGTCAACATCATGCCATATCACTATATCTCTGGCTCATGAGGACGTTTTTTAAATGTATTCGCAGCTGCTTTTAAACACTAAGTGTTCTAGAATAGAATCGAATGGCTTTATTTGTCATTACAAATATCCAAATGTACAGTACAACAAAATCCATACATTGCATATTCCAACATGTATGGTAATTGGGGTCAGAGTACAGGGCCAGTCATCATACGTTAACCATGGAGCAGACAGGGTTAAGTGTCACGTTTAAAAACCCAACAGTGGTTGTGTAGAAGAGCCTGGATTAAAAAACCCAATCATCAACCATAAAATAGTATGTACACCTCTCAAAATAAACATACCATTTTAGCTTATGAGCAATGCATTTCAGTTCTTGAACACAATTCACATGATCATTTCTCTAATTTTCATGAAGTACTAAATAAGACCGATAATCATATGAGGACCAAAATATGCCATGAGTATTAATCTATACATCCTGGTTTATCTCGATCAGAGAACGGTACATAGCACATAATCAAACATTGGCAAAACAAAAGTTACAGTACATCCTCTTTAATCCTGGTAAGAACATAAGCCTGTACAGCACGGGGTTCACACAAGGTCCAAATCACATCGATCCTATTTCACCGAATGTACCCCAGATGTTTTACAAGCCAGAACCATAGATCTGTTCTTTGCTACATTTCCTAAGTTATCTTGATCTGCACTGATAATTTTAATGGTGCTCAGTTTATTTGATTTCTAAATTAATTACAGAGCATTTAAGTCGACTCCTCCACTATTACCCCGACTGATTATTTCATGTATGCGTACATTGATTAGTGTTGTACTGCAAAAGTCAATAAATAATAATATTTCTTTATATTTCTAAATTGTTTGCATAGTTTGTATCAGTGGTGGCGGCTGGTCTTTAAAACAGGAGCAGCTCATTGTCGGTTTACATCATAAATCATCCCAATGATTAAGTGATTATGCAGATCTTAAAATAGCTGCCAATCATCTTGCAGATGTTCCACACATCCACAGACCCGCCCACAACTTCATTTACCCCCAGACGCGCTCAGTATTTGGGAGCGGGACAAAATCACGGTATTAATGGGATGCACTGGAAAGGTGTCTGGCTAACCATCCGATGTCTCCGTCCAACAATTGATGAATCCAACACTTCTTGAGCTGGAAGCTGCTGTGCATTACGAGCGGCTGAGGACCCCACTAGAACTGCTGGACAATCTGATCCTGTCCATGCCCCGTTTTGTTTGTTTTGGGTAACCATACACATTACAGAATTGTCAATGTGTGGCACTTTCATCTAGTTTGATATTTTCTGCTCTGATGTTTTTGATTAATAAAAAAAAGATTCTTTTTTATCGCTTCATGTTCATTTTAAAATATCCCCTGATTTCAATGTAATGTATATTTGTATCATTACAAGAAGTCCCTGTTGTCAAAACATTTAAGTCCCTCTGGCTTTACATGTGTTGACTTTAGCAGTCCATGTTATTGGTGGTAATTTGGGGCCTGTTTAAGGTTTGTTGGAGTTTGCTGACTCATTTGCACATTTTGGTTTATGTTTTTTGGTTTCTCTGCATGTGTCCTCGGTGTCTGAGGCCCTGTCTTCCTCTGAGTCCAAACATTCCTTTGTTAGCCTTCAATCTAAAGTAAAAACATGCAGAAATAGAAATGTCATGCCCCTTCCTCCAGCAGACCACCCGTATGCAGCTTGAACTAGCAAACACACAGCAGGATAATGGAAGGGTCCTGCTTCCCCTGCTGTCCTACCATTACCAGTTTTCTGTGTTTCATACTGTGGCCCGTGCCGAAAGCCTCTTCTCTTGCACAGAACAGGGATTAGAACCTCTATAATGACATACCTATTTACCAAATTACTACCTTTACTACCGGCGCTTCACACAGGCTGTGTTTAAACACTTTATCACATGATCTGTGCAAACACTGTCTGAACAAGTGCTCATATTTGCCTTTGACGTTTTGAGTTGCAAATGTAAAGAGTGGAATTAACTCAAATAAACCCTATTTATCAGTGCGGGAGCGATAACCAGTGCACAGGGGGAGTGAAATGGCCAAGAGATCCTGCATACTGCACAACACTCCCAGTCTAGACAGGATTAAACTGATGCCAGGTTTAAGCTTTGTATACTGCTCGAGCACATCCTGAGCTACACGTCTACATCATGTACAGTGCATAAATTGTAAAATATCGTCCAGGGAAATGTTGTGTTTACATAATGGGGGTGGGAGGTAAGGTGTTGAAGATTAATCATGTAAACTGTAGCCTCGTTTATTTTAAGCACATGAAATAGCTATAACTCATTTTACACTAACAAGGTCATCTGTTTATATTATTACATGCTCATGTACTGCCACAACAAATGTACTAAAGCTCATAATTAGAATTTCATTTTTCAATTTACATTATGATTTTTGTGCACATAACATCACAGCTGCCTGAGGTAGGTACAAACTATGCAAAACAGATCTGATTTAAGCCCAGGATGCCAATATCACAATGCCAATCAGACGAGGTGGACAACACCAGTGTCTCTCTCTCTCTCTCTCTCTCTCTCTCTCTCTCGCTCACACTCACCCTGTCTTTATTCTTTCTCTTTATCTATCTTCTATTTGTCTTTTATGCATCCATCCATCTATAGGGGCAGCTGTGATGTGGTGGTTTGCCCATTGTGATGGGAAGATGTTCAGTTTGATTCCCGAAAGTCAACAGGTCACGACAGTGCCCTTCAGAAAGGGCTGCCCAATACACCACAGGCAACTGCTGCCTCCTAGTGTTTGCTCACTAGTGTGTGTGTAAATGTGTGTTTCACTGCACGGATTGGGTTCATCGCAGAGTATTATTTACTAAGTGTGTAAAAGCACAATGGTTAAAAAAAATTTCTTGCAATCTTGCAACTTTAAAGACAAGTCTAAATCAAATCTAAAAAGCATAATTGGGCTGTTACATCATAAAAAAACTTTCCTAGTCATGTGATTTATAGTTTTTAAACCTCAAATGTATAACAATGTATAAGCACAAACCAGAAAGAGTTGGTGCAGTGGTAAAACACTGTCTTTGAACTCGGTAGGCTGAACCCAGCTCTGTCTAAGTGGCCACACGAACAGTGATTGGCCTGTTTTCCATTAAGGGTGTGATACTTAGTCAGAGAAGGACTCCTCGTCAGTGATGCAACTATGCCTATTGCCTGATTGATGCCATCTGCACAGGCAAAGAAGGCATTGATCAGGGAGTGGCTCTCTATAAGTACTCATCTAGTGTAGGTGAAAAATGCAGTCAGGGGAAATGTGTTTAACATGTAACATGTGTTTAATATTCAACATGTTAGTGCTTTATGCTACCTCATCTCATTGGTTTGAATAACATACTGCGAACTGTGTTAGTACATGTTCGAATGACCTGATTTACAAAACATCATACTACATGTACTTTAGGTAACTGATTAGGTAGATAGCACACATGCTGTTCTCTTATAAGAGCAAAAATAACACATTCGACTTCTATAGCACCTTTAATCATGTTCAAATATGTTTTTTTCTGTAAAAGTCAGTAACACCAGAACCCCAAAAAGGTGCTGAGAAAGTGCTATTAGTGAACTGTAGTGAGATGTTATGTGTGTGTATGTCTTTCTGTAGAGTACAGTTCAAGTTTGGGATGTCTGAAACAGATTCAATCTATTTGCATTATTTATTATGGGGAAAATTGGTTTACCATACAGACATTTAGACTCTGGACAAGCAGGGATAAATAAATATTAAAGCAAATGACCAGAGAAAACTGAAACTATCTATTGCTAAAGACTCAGGACCTTAATCTGAATCAAAAGTTTAATGATAAACAATAAAAGTAAAAACAATAATGAAATAAATAGTGATTAAATGTTTGACGTTTTGAGTAGAAACAGGAACCTTTTATCTTAACCCATGAAAAATCAGCAGTGTTGAAAACTACAATCCCAGCCCGTATAATCAGCTATCAGTGATATGTTTTCAATCTGTTGGGATGGTCCGTGGTTCCTCACAACAACAGCCAAGTCTGATCCACGACCCCTGCTGCCAAATGGATTAAATAACTAAATGTTTGGATCTACCACCCACCGCTTTTTGGAGCACAGCCTTCCCAGAGTATTCAGACGGTGCCACCCCCCCCCCTCTTCACCCCTGTACTGCCAACATAAACTATAACCCCTATTTGCATGTCTGTCTTTAAGGCTCCATTAACATTGACCGCCTGTACTACTCAGAGGAATCATAAGACACGGCTGGACGTCTGGCATGAAGTGTGCACCAGGCCTGGTTTATCTCTCTGGCTTATAAACATTTGTAAAAGCAGGGTGTGTTCAATTAGAAGCCATATTGCTCTGATGTGTTTTATTGTGCTGCCACTCTGTTTCACCAAGTGTTATTAGATTTAAACAGAAATACGCTATGCTGACATTTTTTTTTATCATTTTACGGTAATCCCTGTGCGGTAATAATTCAATTATTGTGGCTTCGCTCTATCAAAGATTTAATAAACAAGCATATATAAATATATTTCACAGAGTTTTTGCTTTTTCAGACATTTCTGCGTGCAATAAGTAACGTTATTTCTGGTACACACTTCCTCTGTTGATGCTATTGAAATGTTAGCAGATGGCTGAATAACTCCCCAGTCAGGGCATGTGGTTAAGTATCCTGGGTACGGATTGGCTCAACTAAGGAGTGCAGTACTTTGAGCAAATAATTTGAATTATCTTAATAATAATTAGGGCTGTCCACAACCAAGGATTGTGTTGGTCGACCAGTGGTCGTCATTTACTCCAACTAATCGACTAGTTGTCGACTAAAAAGACCATTTAGACCGGGATACACATTTGTGTAGTTTTACCTTTAATGCCTTGTCTTTATCCTTTTTTAAATGATCTCATATTTTAGATCCTTCCACACATGGAATAAATTCCTGTCACGTTTTCTTCTTGTGGTGTTTAATGGCGGTTGGCAATAAGGGTTATTACCGCCACCTACTGGTATGGAGTATTTGTGACGCCGTTCAAATTAAAAGTCCCAGAAGTCCTTTGACGAAACGCAGCTTTTTTTCTCCCGGCGACTAGTCGACCAATGGAATTTGGCAGACTAGTAATTTTTTCAGTCGACCAACGAATAATCGATTAATTGCGGTCAGCCCTAATAATGACAGTGATTTCATGTGTGTATGATGATAACATCATATATAACAGATGATACAGCAACAAAAGTTTCTGTTTATCTCAGTGATTAACAGAAACTAATGGTGAAGACTAAGTATCTAAAATAAATGCTTACCGACAGGCATCGTGCTAGAAGTAGTACACACACACACACACACACACACACACACACACACACACGAATCTGATCCGAGCTTCAGTACACTTAGTACCGGGTGAAGATGCTTGCTCAGTCTGGCTCAGCCCCCTGAGAACAGATGTTTATATAAAACAACATCAAACATATATGACAGCTGTACAGATCACCTGCATTCAGAGACACACACGCGCGCACACACGCACGACGTGGAGTTAACTAGCATAGTTCAATCAGTGACAACAATATACGTCACGAGTTCTACAGAGCACGAACAGCAGACCCGGTGTGTTTACATGTTGTGTTCTGAATCTAAAATGTGTTACAGATCCAGGAGAGATTAAAGATAAATACCTGTGATGGACCCTCAGATAAAAGCGTCAGATTAGCGCTTCCTGTTTCAGACTGACGTTACGTAGGATGGAAACACGGAAGTGGGAGTTACAAGCGGAATAAACGAAACTAAACGAAAGTGAAAGTGTGATGTTTCGTGTCCTTTAAGTAGTGGTAAAAACTCCAGGCCATATATAATTAAGAATAAATAATTCTTTTTTAAACTCTATATATTTTTATGAAGAAGTATTTATAATGCACAACGGTGTTAATATGTTGACGTTTGCCATAAAATTAAAGACACAAAAACATAAACACAAAATATCAACCACTATGCTAAAAATGGCACATATGTCACACCATATTCTACTTTATTGTTTTGTATATGTATGTGTTTTGTATACATATCTTCTCATTAAGTGTTCTTAAGTGTCCTTATTCGTCATAAACCTGCTGAAAGTTTTGCTCAAGACTAGCCGGTGACCGAGGAATAAAAAACCCAATGCTAGTCAATAATTAGTCAACAAGCTATAGCATGTTGTGTTTTAATAAACTGAATTTTAGCTGGATTTTTATACAACAGCACCAACCTCTCAGAGCCAAACTTTGTTATTTTGTTTTGGCATGTTAATTGTGAGTTTGCATATTTTTCCTTTTTTTGTGTCGATTTCCTAGAGCAGGGGTCACCAACGTGGTGCGAAATCATATACATGATCAGCATCTTCGCATAGATGAATATAATTAATTATTAATAGTAACATGTAATTAACGGTTATAAATTATAGCTCCCAGTTTCAAAAACGTTGGTGACCCCTGTCCTAGAGTCTCTAGTCTCCTCACACCATCTAAAGTCATGCAGTCAGGTTAATTAGAGATACAGAAATCTCTCTCTCTCTCTCTCTCTCTCTCTCTCTCTCTCTCTCTCTCTCTCTCTCTCTCTCTTTCTCTCTGTGTACCCTGCTATTAGCAATTCACCTATTCAGGTGTATTAGCCCAATTAAGCAAAAACTTGATAATGGATGGATGGATGAATAGCATTTCATTTTGATATTGCTCAACACAGTGATAGATGATAAATACAACAAAACAAAATCGGCATCTATTTTAAATTATTACATGTAGTAATTTCAATTTAGCTCTAATCATGCAACCCAGAAATGCAACGACTTTGGTGAGCTACAAAGACGCAACGCTTGATGGATTGTCAGAGCATTACAGATGCTGTATTCAGAAATCTTGCTGGTATTTTATGTGTCACATCCTGCTGCTTCTTATATGCAGGGGTGGGACAATAAAAATTAAACGCCTGTCATTTTGGTGTGGAAGGTTTCATGGCTACATTAGACCAATCTTCTTAATTAATCTGCATTAATTGCACATTGCAACAGTCAGAGCAGAGTGTGAAGGTTCAATAAGCAAACAAGAGCAGAGTTTCGCCTAAAACATTGCAATACACACAGCATTATGGGTGACATACCAGAATTCAAAAGGTGACAAATTGTTGGTGCACGTCTTGCTGGCACATGTGTGACCAAGACAGTCTTTGTGATGTACCAAGAGTCACATTATCCAGAGTAATGTCAGCATAAATATATTTAATAATATTAAATAAAAGTTTTTCAAAGTCTGCCAGCATTGCAATAAAATTTATTTATTTGGTAAATCACCAGTGTGATTAGTTATTGCTCTAAATTGCCAGTATCCACCAAGGTTAATTAATTTAAATAAGTTAATTTTGATGATTTTTGCCTTGTTCATAGTCGTCTCGATGGTCAACAAAAAGTTCAGATGGTCATTATATTCTGACTTTATTCTCAAAGAAGAAAAAATATATATTTCTTGTTCTATGTTATTGACATTATTATGTGCTGTGCTGAGAACACAGTATTGTTTGAAATAAATGTTTATGTATTATGTATTTGTTTTAGTTTAGATTTTTGTAGGGGTGCTGGGGTGAAATTAGTTTTGGCTGCCATTAATTTACATAACAGGAATTCTCTGCAAGCCCCCTGCTAGTTAGCAAAAAAGGAGGCTTTGTCCTTGAACTTGAAATGTCAGTAATGCTGGTGTTATTGCTGCAGGGTAAGAAGCATTTTAGAGCAATATATGCTGCCATTTTCTAGGGCAAAATGAAATGAATTAAAGCTTAACATGAATCTTCTTAGTTCTGTGTTTTAACTCAAATTACAGTTTGAGTTTGGGCACATGTTTGTTCTAAACTGAAGAAACTGATATGACGTCTTGTGTGGCAGCATGAGCATAAGAGTTGCATAATGTTGTCAAGACATAAAAAAAATCTAAGCACACATACGCACATTCACAACAGAAGGGAAGTAGGATGATTTAAAGGGAAAACAACCTTGAAGTATTCCGAATAAAAAAAAAGAAATCACCCCCATCTGCCTGCTTGCCTTATGCAATCTGCCTCTCTCCTGTTTCCTTTTATTTATAACTTGGTTTCAAAATATGAAAGAATATATTTTTTGCTGTATTTATTCGAAATTTCTCCGAATCTGATATTTGTACTGACTTATAAGAAGTACTAAGAAAAAAAGTGTTTTTGTTAGGGTAAGGCTCGTCTGTCTCGTCGAGCTTAGCTCCGAGACAGGCGAGCTTACAGATCGCGCTAATCAGCCGGTTTTTAACACCAAACCGGCTGATTACGGCACA
>JAOUQU010417858.1:0-10970 GCA_028566735.1 Ammoglanis amapaensis
TAGATAGATAGATAGATAGATAGATAGATAGATAGATAGATAGATAGATAGATAGATAGATAGATAGATAGATATTGTAATATTTAAATAAACTTGGTAATGGTCTTTATACAATAATAAATGTAAAAAAGACTAGTAATTATTATACTGGCCTTATAATCAGAAGTTTGCCAGTTTGAATTCTATAACCTATCGGTCAAGACTGAGATGCCCTATCAGGGCACCCTAACTCCTAACTGCTGTCTGAGCATCATGACTGAATTGTTGAGAACTTCTGGCACAAGTACTCACTGCCCCCTAGTGTGAGTGTTTGTGTGTTGTTTTTACTGCAAGGATTGTGTTAAATGTGGAGGACGAACTCCTCTGTATGGAACAGTGATGAAAAAGAGAAAATTGAGAAAACTGTGTCCAAGCCTCTTTCAGCAAGTTGAGTGGATCACTGGCAAGGAAACTCTGACAACTGAAGAGAAAATCCTTAAAAGAAGAACCCATCCAAAAACAAGTGACCCAATGTTTCTGAGAGTAAATACAATTGTATTTGTAAAAAACATAATATACTACTAAAAGTGGTTTATCACCAGAGGTAATTAAACAAAGACCCATGCACACAGAGTGGCTGGCCCTGTTGAGGCTGATGGCGATTAGGACCCAGTTCTCTGGCTCTGGCCTCCTGCCACTAATCTACATCAACCCTACTACATCTTCACCTCACCAAATCTTGGACATCCCTGTTTTAAAACATACCACGTACAACACACTGCACACAGTATCATCCAGGTGCCACTGTGGTTTATTAAATCAAACCACCTGCACTAAGATTCGGATTAGAAAATGAGTGGCAAACGTGATAAGTAACTTTGTACATTTACTCACATTAGTAATTACATTACATTGCATTTAGTTTCTTTTCCCCAACACAACTGACAAATAATAGTGGGTGGAAGCACCGGGTGATACGGTCGCGACCCACCGGTTTGGAATCACTGTTTTACTGGTCCTGTTTGCATTACACAGGAGAAACACTTTACTTTTGAGTTACTTTTTACTTCATTATTACATTATTAATTAAAGTCACTTATGTAAAATGCATCAATGTAATTGTACTTTTTAGTGCAATGTTTTAAAACTTAAAATACTTGGTGATGAAGTAATGAAAGTAAAATATTTCATTTCATAACACTTCTAAAATGTATTTTAAGTAGTTTTAGCTTTTTGTGTGAAGATACTTGAGACTAGAACGAATGCTCCAAATCAAAATAATGGTCATTTCTTGTTAATATCTACTACTTGCCAGAAGATGGCAGTATAGACCTGCGATTCTGCCATTCAACGTCTGTGTTGATCTGATTTGACAAAGTTCTTATGGCACCATCACTGATCACCTATACAAAAACACATGATCTATTCTTTGTTAATAAATGCAGGAATGTAAAACCCAGTCAAATATCAGATGATGTGTAAAGCAGCATAACCAGATACTTACATGTCCCTGTAAACTTCAGCTCTGGGTCCTGTGGTTTTCTCCCACTACCCGAAAAAAAAATTAGAGACACTGAATTGGCCTACATGTGTGATTTAGCGAGTATTTAAAGTTTAATCTGGTCACCAGCATTTGTTATACTCTCTTTCACCATTCATTTATTCATGGTCTGTTTTTCACCGCTTTATCCTGGTCAGGGGTCTACAAAACTGGTTTAATGTGTTTGTGTGGCAGAACTCCAGTGGCCTGCGGAAAACATTGTCCTCAATCACGAACACCTCTGGATTTAATTAAACTTTTAATTGGAAACCAGGTCTTTTCATTTAGCATGAATGCACAGCCACACAGTATTCAAAGGCAAAAGTGATTTTGTGATATTTAGATTGATTTTGTTTCTAAAATACAGAGAACTGACATGTTACATCTGTAAAACATGTTTATTGTTATCTCAGATTTCCAAAAAATGGTTTGTACAAAAACATAGCAAACTTACTACATTAAGGATGGATCTATGCAACGCAAGTGCCACTATTTAAAAACTAGATTTTACATACATTCATTTGAGAATTATTAATATTAATTTAAAACAGCGGGAGACACAATGCTTTTTAACTTGCCCACCACATAGATTCCATTTACAGGATTTTTTAGGCTTTCCAGGATACTGACGCTATTGTATTAATCATTTTTTTATATAATGTTGGATTTGCTTTAGAATTAAACTGTGTTTTAAGAAAAATCTGCAACAGACAAGAAAAAAGCATTCATTATTTACAGTATTTTGTTATTAAAAAAACAATAATAGGAAACTTTCCAAAAAAATGTAGCAATACATTATGTATACAAATGTTACTCAATACCATGAATAAGATTGCATCATGGGAAGATGTATATTTATGTCCCAAATCTTAAAAAAACGAGTATAATTCTAGAAATACTCAATTTACTTAAGTTTTCTTAACTTTTACAGGTATTTTGCAGTATTTTTCTCATTTGCAATATTTTTTCACCAGTGTGCTTTTTACACACACTAGTTAACTCACACTGGGGGGCAGCAGTGAGCACACATGCCCGGTGCAGTGGGCATGCCTAACCGAGAGTCCGATGAGCAGTTACGGGTTCAGTGTCCTGCTCAAAAACACTTCAGTAATGACCTGTTGACTCTTGGAATGGAATTATAAACCTTCCGATCACAAGACCAGTTCTCTAACCACCAGGCCACAGCTGCCCCCTGATATAAGGAGCATCTGTGAATGTTTTAGTGATTAATCATAGTGCATCCCAGCATTCATTGAAGCATGCACACCCCCAAAAAAGCACCTATCTCTGACAAATGCAAAGCATTGCATGACCCAGATAACAATTCTATTCTGAGAGTTGTCCAAATATTGTATTTTAGTTGTGGAAATTTTATTTTGTCCAGTTCTTAAAAAAATGTTCCTAGTTATATAAAAATATCCCAAATGTCCCAAATATAAAAATATCCACAAAAAACATTTAAAATGATTTCCTCTTTATGATCTCTTAATATTTATCTTTGGTTGTATAATTGTTTGTTCAGAACGTTTGTCTGGCCATAGAAAATATTAGACTCAAGCTCACATAATGTTTTATAATTTAACTGAACAATTCACACTTTCATTTGTTACGTAACGTTTATAGAACATTCTACTGATGTTAATGTGAGATCATTTGCTCTTAACATTAGAACTTTTACATAATGTTAGTGAAAGTTGTGAGAACATTACCTGCTAGCTTGGGTAGCTCTTTTACAACGGCGACCCCTAATGGTAGCAGCCGAAATAATTCACATAAGCGAATGACTTATCGTTTTAATTTCTATTTTGAATACTTTTAGAATACTCTTTTCATCGCTGTGCTTTTTACACATGTAGGAATTATTGCTCCACGTTTAACATGATCCATGCACTGAAAGACACATTTACATTAGGAAACACACAAAAGTGGGCAGCCTTAGCCACAGCACCCAGGCAGCGGTTAGGGTTTAGCTGGCTTGCACAAGGATGCTTCTATTATGGTATGTCGAATCTCAGAATCGAACTGGCAACCTACCAATCACAAGCCCAGTTCACGAATCACCTCTGTCTATGTAAGCAGTAAGTTAACAACGTGGCTCATTAACTTTTGTGTATATTGAAATCTAACTATAGTTGCAGTAGGTCCAATTAATTACACAAAAGATAGCAAATACCCTAGATCAGTATAACCACAAAATATTTCCATCTCCCTGCAATAATCTTCAACGGTGGCTCAGATGATCAAATAAAACGTATTTGTTCCCAATATCTTCACCCAGAAATCCATCCCAACTGGATAAGTCAAGCTAATGTGTAGATCTTTCAAGAAACTATGGACAAAAGTATTATTAAATGTTCTAGCAGGAAGAGACTGCACTAAATAGACACCGTGTCTCAGGTATTATTTGTTTATTAAAGCTTGACGTTGTTTAGCATCGGGTCCTGTTCGGCACTGCCAGTATTATTTTGACACTGAATAATTTGTGCTCGGCTGTAAATCATTTATAATATAGTGTTTTCAAAATATCTTTCAAACTGATTGAACCTCCATCTGCAGCTGCAGGGTTCATCTAAGAAGGTTTTTCCTTCAATGCATCTTCAAAGCTGTGCACAAGCACTGCCGGACCTTCATTAGCTGTAATATATCGCAGATGAGCTCTCCTGTTCAGCTGTTCTACTTCTTCAGCCCTCAATTTCCCAATGGACCAGGCATGGCTCATCAAGTGGAGTGTGAGATACTAACACACACACACACACACACACACACACACACACATACACACACAACGTTAATAACTTTAAGAACAGCTCGATTTCTCATTTTGTTTTAATTTGGATTTTAATCATTTATAAACACTAAGTTAACTGAAATTTTGGGGTTTAATAAACAAAGTCATCTTTAATACTTACCAAATCTTCTTTTTAGTACCGGTTTGTTAGAGGGAAACTAATTATAAATAATGAAAGCTTGTATTGATTCATTGAATGTCTATTTTACCAATACGCTGTCCTCTTCTGTGTAGCAGAGGGGGCAATTCAGTAGAAAAAGTTAAGAGAAAAGGTCACCATTCCATCACAGGGTCCCAGCAATACCAGCAACTACTATAGATGCAGATGTCCCTTATAGCAACAACCTTGAAATTAAAGTCTTACAATTAAACTGTTGATGGGATACAATGTGATGCATTATTCACTTGTTTTAAAATAAAGTATATAAATAAGTCATTATATAGCTTAACTGTGGAGTTGGGCACAATCCAGAGTGTTTCTCTCTTCATGAAAAGCTATGAGAAGATCCTAACTGATTAAGTCGCTTGCTGTCCCAAATAACCCAACACTAGGTTACGTATGACACAAGCACTAAGTTCAACATCCGAAATTAACTATATATGTATATTTATGTCCCTGTGTAAGTTAATTAAAAAAAATTCACATTATTATTATTATTATTATTATTATTATTATTATTATTCACATCTTTGTTAAACAGCATCTGCCTGCCCAGGCTGGTGGTTTGAGCCACATATGTTCAGAATTCTAATAGGTTTCAGGTTTCAGCTGTGTTGTCTACAGTCCATCACTTCAAAGCAGCTTCCCTAACACTGAGCAACAAGAAGATAACAACATCTTTGTGGATCCTGATGTTGTACCACATCATGGATACAATCATTAGTTGACAACACCCGTTTCAAATCACTTTTATTGTTTAGGTTTTTGTTTACCCCATTACAACATCGGGTATACATGCAAAATCTGCATTACTCTGTAATGTAGTGAGGCTTTAAACAGGTTATCATACTTTTCTGTTGTGTACACACTATGAACAATGTTGCCAGATTGTAAAATGTTTTCAAGCACTTTGGCAAATAAAAATACAGGTTTCTCTGAAAAGCAAAATAATCTGACAACACTGTTCACTGTACATTTGTTGCTGAATTAAAAAAAAGGCTAAAACTCACATCTGAAAAAAAGTTATTTCAAATGTAACGAATTACAATTCTTAGTACAAAACGTACTTTAGGGAGTGTATAAGTTGTAAGATTTACTTAGTAAAGTTCAAGTACATGAAAGAACTCATTTACAGTAAGACGCGTTAAGTAATTTGTTACTTTCCTCCTCTTCTTACCCACTGGGCTACAACAACCATTAATTAAGGACAGATCTTAATTATGGTTGGTTTAAATGTTGTGATTACAGCCTTGATTAAACAGAGGCCTTATTTTCACTACCTGTAACACATTGATAACAGAAATGTCTTTATTCCATTAGGCTGAATCAGTCACTCACTTAGTAAATTAACAGCACTGAGACCTGCTTGGTGCTGTCTTGACTTCTGATTTAGTATCTAAGCTGCATGTAATTTAACAAATATCACACATTTTCACACAAAGCCACACGCATACACACAGATAATTAATGCCCTTCTGGCTGCCTCACAAACTGTCTGATCTGTAACACCGTGGGCATGTTGAGACATTTAATTTGTTGATAAAATCAATCCCAGAGTTTTAGATCTGATGTCACACAGTTAGATATTGTGAAAGACTTCTTAACACTGGCGGCATGGTGGATTAGTGGTTAACACTCTTTTCTCATCGCAAGAGGCTTTGGGTTCCATTCCCGGTAAAGCAATTCTGGCCTTTCTGTGTGGAGTTTGGTTGTGTTTTTTCCCACAGTTCAAAGACACGCAGTGTTGCAGCAACAATGGTCAAATGGAGAAGTATAAACTGGTCATAACTGTTAGGTCAGTACTGTAAGTATTGATGAAAGATGGCACAGTCCCACTACAAGATCATCAATCTAAACACAGCAAACAGAGAGAAAAATAATGTTATATTAAATGTACTAAAATCATGCTTTGTGCTACTTTTAAAATAAGTTTTTATTAAATAAAAAAAAAATCATAACGCAGAAATAAAAGGTAAACACACTTTAGAGCTGACTCTATTCTGTAAGTTTAGATCTCAAATATGTTATAAGCAGGTGAATGGCTCATCCATTGGGTTGGATTTAAATGGTGCCTGTCCAAAGACAGGGAATAATGGGGATCAGTGCCTTATATGAGACCATCGAATACTTTAAGTGTTGTGTGTAAGTCAGCAGTTGAACTATGACAAGCCTGGGAGAGAAATGGAGGGAAATATATTAATAAACTGGAAGAAAAGTTCAATATTCGAATGTGCCCTGCCAAAACACTGAAATGCTTTAATATTAGAAGGATTGATTTTCTCGAGTCTGAGTTTTATTTGTACTAAACATCTATTGAGAGTTTACCTGACTTACCTGAAAACAACAAGCTACGATTTAGTCTTCTTATTGAGTAAAATAAATTACAAACATAAAACCTTTTTTAGGATACAAATCTCAGATTATGATAGTCATTTATGTTGAGAAAATATTCTCATTGAATATTCAAGTCATTACTGCAAACAAAGTACATAACTGTGCAAAAATAATGCATAACTCTGCTTATCCTTTATCCTTAAATATTTCCAGAGAGAACATATGACTCTATTCTGAGCTTCTATTAACTGATCATTGTATGCAAACCTTCCCTCAATAGGTAAGAATGAGTCTGCTGAGAATAGTGTGCGTAATGGAGAACACTTTAAATGAGTTCATGCATAAGGAAACCTTATTTCTGGAGAATAAACAGACTCCTGCATGGTCCTGATAGCCACCCAGAGGGTTAGCATAATAAAAAAATGCTCATTTTCACATTTTTATATTCTTGCATAGCAGAGCAAATTTACACTGTCGAGTCACATTGTTATGACGTAATAGGTGCAGCACAGATAGCAGCCATACAAGCTCACATAAGATGTAAACAGGCTAATTGCAGTCAATGAAGAACACAAGATCAGTCTTATTAACCCCTAATTTACCAATGTTGGTGGATAAGAAAGAAGTATATTAAAC
Organism: Ammoglanis amapaensis; assembly: GCA_028566735.1. Lineage (NCBI taxonomy): Eukaryota > Metazoa > Chordata > Actinopteri > Siluriformes > Trichomycteridae > Ammoglanis > Ammoglanis amapaensis. Next base: position 7,438 of record JAOUQU010417858.1, read on the forward strand.
AGAGCAGTTTAAGTTATAACTTATTGACTGGTACTAGGATAAAGACCAGAACCACCAAGGTGAGACCTTATCCCTTAAATGCTATAATAGTGTTCCATTGTATTTGTAAGTCTCTCTGGATAAAGGCGTATGATAAATGCTAAAAAGGTAAATGTAATAATAATATATGACCTATAAAACAAGCCATGTTTACAAAAAAACAATCCAAACAAGAACTGTTTACCTTTAAAAGATTAGATTAAATAATACTTATGTCCAAGTCAATATTACAAACATATGATTTCATTCTTGGTGAATAAAACTCATCCTCAGTATTCAGCAGTTTTGTGCCCAGACAGCCATATGAGGTTTGAAGGCTTATATGAGTATCTCTTGGAGCGTTCTGTTTCTCAATGCACATTTGATTTAAAATTTATCAGCAAAGCCTGCATCATTTTACACAGTTGTCAGCCACAAAAGCTGTAAATATTGAACCATGCAAAGCTAACAGAAAAAAAATGTCCCTAAACATGAACACTTTTGTGTTAAGAAAGTACGATAATGTGACAGATTATTATATATTGTACGAATCTGATATGAGATCGTCAAAGATAAAAAGAAATCATATGTGAAATAAATACATCTAAAAAAACAAATCTTGTTCAAAAAGGTACTCACAAACATGTCTGAAAAGCTTTAACTTTATATGAAAAGAGTATTTACACATTCAAAAATCAAGACTTTTTTATTGTAGTACAAAAAAGTGATATTACACTATAATGATCTAAGACATGGGGCAAATTAACCAGCATAGGTGAAATACTTAAATGCTATACAAAGGAAAAATGCTAAATTGAGCAACACAGCTCTTAAATTTTACATTTCCTTGTGCCATGTAATCTTGCAGTGAATTAGGTAGGGTCTTAATCATAACATTCTTTATGATTAATAGCATAAGAAATGGCTGGTGGCACATTGGCTGAGTGGGTAGCAACGTCACTTCACAGCTAGAAATTCCCCAGTAGGGGCAAAACCTGAATCTGTTAACATTTTTTACTACAGTACTAAAAAATTGTAATATTTAACTCAGCGTCTGTACCACTAGTTTCATTAACTACAATCATTAAGAATTCTATTGAATTCTATTTGTTTATAGACTATATTTAACAGCCAAGGCTAACCAAAGTGCCATACAGCATAATACAACACATTCGTACTCTGAGATTTGAAAAATTAGTAGTTTTAAAAAGTGTAAAATAGACCGGGTACAATAACAGGAGTCATTGAATCAACAGGTTAACTAAGCTTCGCATCAGTAAGTTAACTAACACCAAAAGGGAAAATGTATGTTTTACTCACCCAGTAATTTATATTTCCCTATACCCAAAGTGACTTTTGATTATAAAAGGACACTATTTTGAGCAATTGGGGGGGGGGGACACCTTCTGATCTCTAGCCCAGCACCTTAATTTACACCTATTTGCTGGGACTAACTTCTCATTTCTTACAGTATAAAACTCTAAAATACCACATTTAATTCAAAATTCTTCTTCTCACCTTTAAAGCGTTATACAACGTACTACCCCCATTTAACTTCCAAACATATAGTGATTGTGTGTCTTTTCTAGACTAGCACCCAGACTCCAACAGATCCAACAGATCCGCTACATTTTGACATTTAAAACTAATCTCAAAAACAATCTCGTTTCTCTTGCTTAGAGCTGTTCCCTCTATCGCCTGTGATTAAGTCAAATGTCTTCTTGTTTACCTGTCTGTCTATAAAATTCATTCTTATTAGTCTGTGAATCGTATCCATATCTTTCTTTATAGAATTTTGTAAGTGACTGGGTTCTTGTAAAGTGCTATATAGGTATAATATATTATTGTTGTTTGTCTCATCACTTACTGCCAGTTTGCTGATTCAATCAAAATATTAAATCTTTTAAAAATCTGTTTTCAGTCCATAAGCCGACTTGTTTGGTTCCCAAGTTGTCAAGTTGCCCTGGATCTGTTAAACCTCCACACTTTTGTAACACTGGACACTTGACCTGTAATTATGACCCAATGGCTGCTACTTGTGACTGTGACATGATTGTTGCTACATTTTATTGAACACAGTTTTTTTTATCTATTTGTATTATTTTATTAGTCATGTAATTGTACTTAAATTACCCTTATCCTATTCATTAAAAATGTATTGAATTATTGGAGGGACCTTGTATACACATATTGTGTACCTCATGCATCACATGCAATTAGAATGACAATATAGAAACCTTAAATCAAAACGAGCGTCATCGAGTGGCGAAGCCAAAATAGCGGCTAAAATCATGTAACGTGAACTAGACAGTACCCACCTACCTGTTGGTATTGGTGGTGGAAATGTTACAGTGGGGATTACATGGCTTCAAAGAGCTGGACAAATGTAATTTTACAAAATAAAATTGTGATGTCAGTGCAATATTATCAGATTGGCTCATGAATGCTCATCTATCTGAAGAAAGTTTTGTACTCTTGCTAATGGTGGCCCTGGTGATGTCAGATTCTGTTCAGCCCTGGACTTTTAAATCAAGATGAAAGAATAATCGTATTACACCTGGAAAACATCAATATCAAAGACAGAAAATGTATTCAATGTGACAGACAATGAAAGTAAGAAGACAAGGATGCTGTGGGACCAGACTGAACTCAACTGTCAACGGTCCTAAAATTAAACAGAACACGGAATTGAATTATAAGACTTATAATTATAAGAATATAATTACAGGAATATAATTGCTGACAAACAATCTATTGTTTTAAAAACAACAGATACATTTAGTACCTTACAGAGACGTAAGTAAATACATTTACTAAGTACAACAATATGTAGTTGGTCTAGTCAGTCGATTCACATATGCATGCCTCTTCGTTGTTTATTAATCTAAGACTCTTAAAGGTCATTGAGTCTAGACTAGACTGGATGCTAATTTATGCTACAGCTCCAGAGATGCATCTTGGAGCACATTCAAATCAGAAAGAACTGAACTGTTTTTGAGATGAATGTCATGGTTCTCTATGGAACGTTGAAGTGATGCTTAGCTTCCCAGAGTGGCTTCCTAGAATCACTTCAAAACTAAACAAGAACTAAGCTTAATGTGCATTAACTTTAAAAGACGAATTGCAGTAGAAATAAGAACTTGACCAATTCAGTGTTCGGGTTTAACAATACACTACAGCTTTTTTTTAACAATACACACTATCTTGCCGTGAAGGCACTTGTTAGTGTATCCACAGCTAAACATTTCTTAAAGCTGATGATTTAGAAACAGGAAAATGCTATTGTAACTTAGGTTGCTGAAGCTGTACATGCTGGATACTGGAAACACAATGAATGCATCAAAGTTTATTGTGTAAAGCAAAAATGGACCAAAACAATATTAGGAAGGTAGTCATAATATTATATGTCTGATCAATTTCTGTAGAATACATGTAGAGTTTCTTCTTACTGAGAGGATTATTGACAGGGTACAATGAACAATATGAAATATACATATATTTGATGACAAATTAAA
>JAOUQU010417896.1:0-10968 GCA_028566735.1 Ammoglanis amapaensis
CACACACACACACACACACACACACACACACACACACACACACACACACACACACACACACACACACACACGTGTATTTGTATAATATGTGCTTTAAAACTGAATTATATTGTTCCTTTAAACACAATTATATGAAGTGCTAGATGCTAGATGCTAAGCCAGACATTGGCTAACACTGCCACCTTCTGACTGCAACTCCGTGTGTGTTTGATAAGATGCATTATAAAACCGAACTGGATTATAAGCGAATTCAAATGTCATTTGCTTATAATTAAGGTCATAACAGAAAACAACACATTCTACATAACAACTACATAAAGACATTCAGTCCATTCATAGTCCAGCCTGAAGAGAGTTGAATGTGCACGTCAGATCTTTCCGGAAGTAAAGTCTTTCTAATTTGTGATACCATTAACAATCAGTTGTACACTGTAAACCAGATTTTATATCTAATAAAAGTAGTGTAGAATGTACACATGTTTTTGCAAGTACATAGCTATTAAGTTGACTACAGAACTGTATTTAGAGATTACGTTTTATAAACAAAATGAGATATTCTGACGGATGAACTGGAGTTGAGGTAATTAAACAGAAATAACTGTTATTTAACTGTAACTCCAGCTTTTTAAACATCGCGTTTTACTCTTTTATGACAAACACACTGTTTTCATTCATAATTAAAGTTTCATCAGAACATGCGTTTACATTAAACACAATTGTGGATAATTTAGTCTCTCTATGTATGTTTTTGGCCTTTAAGAGGAAACCAGAACACCCGGAGTTTATAAATCCAGGCAGTCAAGAGAAAGAGCAGAAAGAACAAAAATACTCTGTCTGGGGGTCTAACCCAGGATCTTCTTGCTGTGAGGCGACAGTACTACGAACCTGAAAAGGCTATTGCTATTTAAGCCATTAAACACTTAATATTTAAAGATGTGCATTTACAAACAAAAAACAAAAAACATTTAACTTTTAACTTTTTCAAGGCCCCTGATTTTCTCAATGTAAATAAATAAATAACATTAGAGAACAAGGCCAAAGCAACATGGTTTTTGCTCCGTCAAGAGCTGAAAAAAATGTAAATTGAGAATGTCACAAGAAGACATTTTGTCATACTTTTATTGTGACAAGAATGCAAAAGACAAATTAGCATTTGTTTGATAGACATTTGTATAAATTTAGGAGGAATACATTTGGTTTTGATTTTCAATAAGCTTGAATAAAACAGAAATACAAGTACCAGGCACAGAGAACATTTGTATGGTCAACACTGATAGTTTTGTCTCCAAAAGAGCAGTTTTAGGCCTGATATGAGCCAACACTGTTAATTTGTTTTCCCCACTCATTTTGCATTAAATCATCACAAGGTACTCACAGGACACTTGCTGAATGCTGTATTTAGCTCTGAGATGTGAACTGATGTTTAAAAATGAATAGAGCAACACATAATGACAATGGGGACATACAATGAGAATGGGAATAGCCTGCACCAAAGCTTCACACACTTTGGAATGACTACTTAAACAACTGGTCTATCCATATTTAAGTCAAAGGCAGATACATCAAAGCTGGAGGATGCTTTGGTGAACAGATGTGTGCTGTCACTGACAATAAAACAGCAATGCTTCTCTTCATATAGGTACATTTGCTGTGTTTAACAGTGAACATTTAAGAAAAATGTACCAGAATGCAATGTGCTTACCGTCACAACCGCTCCACAGACGATGCGGACACTACACCATACACATACACACCACACTTTCTCACCTGGAGGCCGAGAGGGGTAATTATGTGAAAATGCTGTTTGTGGACAATAACTCAGCGTTTAACACAATTATCCCCTCCACACTAACAATCAAGTTGGAACATCTAGGACTTCATCCATCTCTGTGTCGCTGGATTTACAACTTTTTAACAGACAGAACACAAACTGTACGGGTAGGCAGGCATGTCTCTCCCATCCTCACCTTGAGTACTGGAGCCTTTCAGGGCTGTGTCCTGAGCCCCCTGCTGTACTCATTGTACACCTATGACTGCATGGTCACTGACAGCTCCACTACCATCGTAGGCCTGATCTCCAACAACGACGAGAGGGCTTACCTAGAGGAGATTAAGCACCTGGAAGAACAACAATCTCTTCCTGAACATCAGCAAGACAAAGGAACTGATAGTGGACTACAGCACTAAGCAGGAGAGGAACTACCACCCTGTTGTGATCGATTGGAATGCAGTGGAACGTGTAGACAGTTTGAAGTACCTAGGAGTTCACATCTCGAAAGACCTGTCATGGTCCTGCCACACCACCGCACTGGCGAAGAAGGCCCGTCAGCACATATACCACCTCAGGCGCTTAAGGTACTTCAAACTGCCCTCCACAGTGAGACAGAATTTCTACACCTGCACCATCAAGAGCCTTCTAACAGGAAACATCACTGTCTGGTTCGGGAACAGCACCAAGCGGGACAGACTCTGCAGAGGGTGATTCGTTCAGCTGAGCGCATCATTTGGACTGAGCTTCCTAACCTGCAGTCCATCTACAAGAAATGGTGCTGCTCACGAGCCAAGAGGATAGTAAAGGACACTAGCCACCCCAACCATGGACTGTTCTCTCTGTTACCATTTGGTAGGCACTTTCGCGCTCTGAAAACCAAGACAGAGAGAATGAGAAGGAGATTTTTTTCTACAAGCTATTCAGGCTCTAAATGGAAATTAGCTATAGGAATTCTTTTTTATCACTTCACTACTACCTAGAGACTTTATTATCAACACTGGGACACTTTATTAGCACTGTCACTTTATGGCCACTTTGGACACTATCAATACCTGGACATTCATAGACACTGTCACTTTAACAGTCACTTTATATATATATATATATATATATATATATATACACACACACACACACATATATATATATATATATCTTTTTCTACTTTAGTAAATTACCTTTTGCATTTTCCTACATTTATACTTCTTAAATTGTAGCTTAAATTAATGTTTACAATTGTTGGTTTCAATTATAATTTATTTTTAGCTTGTTAAACGTAATTTCGAGTGTTGGGATGGAGTAGTTATAAAGCATTTCACTGCTGGTTGTGCTATGTTTAACTTTGTATGAGACAAATAAACTTTGATTTGATCATCCTATATTTTGTAAAGTTTCTTTGAGACTGTCTATAGGAAAAAGCTCTATATAAATAAAGTTGACTATTTCTCCTCCTCGTCGTTGTTGATCAGGCCTACCACAAATGTGTCACAAGCTAATTTGACGATGATAGTGAAGCTGTCAGTGGCCACATAATCAAAAGTGTAGTTAGTACAGCAGGGACTCAGGACACACCCCTGAGGAGTTCCAGTTCTCAGGGTGGGACTGGGGGAAAGCATGCCTGCCTACCCGTACCGTTCTGTCCATTAAAAAGTTGTAGCTCAATCAACACTGGGTGGAAAACCTAGATGTTCCAACATGACCTAGTGTAAAGAAATAAATTGTGTTAAATGCTGAGCAATAGTCCACAAACAGCATTTTCACATGACCTCACTCGGTCGCCAGGTGAGAAAGTGTGGTGTGAGGCAGGTGGCGTAGCATGAGTACACACAAGTATGATCAATTTTTTTTTTAAGCCATCACCCTATAAATTTTACCTTTTTTTGGTGCAATTGGTGCTAAAGTTCTGGACAAATCTTTTAAAACAGCTTTTTAAAAACAGGCACAGCCAGTCAGGGTTAACCAACCACTCAGTATTCAGAAATGTGTGAAATGAAGAGCAAAGACAAGAGCTACAAAATGCATAACCTTTATTAAAATCTCTTACAAAATGTTTACAATGCTTAAAAGCCCACAGTAACTCATCTTTCTAAAGCTCGAACAAGTTCTGAAGCAAAAAACACCAGGGTTTTTCCCCCCACCTGGTTGAGGAATCCAGGCCAGGTTCCGCTTTGAGGTCTGAAGAGACTGGGAGCTCTGGTTGCTTTGCATTTCTGGAGAGATCATGGAGGCAGCCTATGGAAAGATCACTTGATGGTTGTTCTCACCAGCCTACGCGACTGAAAACACCTTGCTGTTTGCTTGTGGGCCAAGTAACCACATCACTGTCAAGATCTTGTGAAGTCTGCCAGTAGGTAGACTGGTCAGCAGTGAGGGCAGAAGCGGAGTGTTCAGACAATTGACTCAAGGATGAGGTCATTGGAAGCTCCTGGATGGTTGAGGATTGCATTTCTCGGGCTGACTGGGAAACAGATGCAGAGGTTTCACTGCCAGTTTGTGAAGAGGTCTGGAGGGCTCTTGCTTGGCCATCATTCCAGGATGAAACTACAGCTGAAGCAGCTCCAGATTTTATTGGTGAGGCATAGGGATCATTAGACACACCTGGGACACTAGAGACCCCAACAAAGCCCCAAGATGGGGGCACTGGCCTAGACACATGCCCAGTGGATCCTGGACCAAAGTTGGCCAGAGTCTGGGATCCAGAAGCCAAACCACCAACATGTGTAGACTGAGAGACCATTGCAGAGCCAGCTGAAGGTTGGGATGGGTAGAAAAATTGGTTTGTGGTCTGGGTCAGAGGTGAAGTTACACTTGGTGTGCGGGCAGGCAGATACTGTGTAGAAGATCCTGCAGGCACAGTCAGAAATGCGGAAGTCAACTGGCCTTGTTGACCCAGCAGACCCGGTCTCTGTAATACAGACAAACTAGAACTTCCAGACTGGGCACCAGAATGGGTTACTAACGTTTGGGATGACACTGATGGACTAGTTTGGGCTGCTAAATGAGAAGAGGATAGAGCACGTTGGTCTTCAGAAACAGTTGAGCTAGACAGTTGGGCGGATACAAGGTTTAATGATGGGAAGACCTGAGCAGACCCAGTTGAAGTCTGGGATGGCACAAACTGGCTTGCTGTTTGAGCCACAAATCCAGGTGCATCCTGGCTTGGGACATTTGGTACCTGTGCTGACAAGTGCTTGCTATGGGTACCTGCAGGCTGGGCCAAATATACAGAAGTTAACAGACCTTGTCGACCCATATGACCTGGTTTTTGTAATGTATTTAGTCTGCTGAAGCCACTAGATGCTATACCAGATCCTGTTGCTGCCATTTGGAATGGAGGAAGCGTAACATATGGCTTGGTCTGGGCTGTAACAAAGGGGGCAGACACCTCATGATGGGCAGTTAAGCCATGCGGGCTTGTAGTCACACGGGCATCTTGGCTAGATTCAGTGCTTTCCTGGGTTGGTACATACTGGGTAAAAAAACCTGCAGGCTGGGCACCTGAACCAACTTGAGAACTAGAAGCAGACCCAGTCACAAAAGTTTGGGATGGAGCAAGTGAGACAGACTGCCTTGTCTGGGCTAAACCAATGGACGTTGGAGCATCCTGTGAAGTAGTTAAGCCAAGCGGACATGCAGTCTGGGGAACAAAGCCAGGAACAACCTGGCTAGGCACACTCGATACTTGAGCTGGCATGTACTGGGTAATAGTATCAGCAGACTGAGCACCAGAACCAACCTGCTGAGAACTAGAAGCAAATCCATGCAATGAAGTTTGGGATAGAGTTGAGGACACTGAGGGCTTGGCCACAAAGGTAGAAGCACCCTGTGATGCAGTTGAAGAAAACAGGTTTGCAGTTCGGGTAACAAGTGCAGGGGCATCCTGGCTTGGTAATTGGGCTGAAAAGTGCTGGCTATGTGTACCTGCAGGCTGGGCCAAAAATACAGAAGTCAACAGACCTTGTCGACCCATGTGACCTTGTCTCTGTAAAGTAGTCAGTCTGCTGGAGCCACTAGTCGGTATACCAGATGCAGTTACATGTGATGGAGAGAGTGAAACTGATGGATTAGACAGGCCTTTAACTAGAGAGGAGGACACCGCCGGCAACACAGCTGAGCCAAGCAGGTTTGCAGTCCCAGTCACAAATACAGGGGAATCCTGGCTAGATGCAGTAGTTACCTGGGGTGGCACATACTGGGTAATACTATCAGCAAACTGAGCACCAGAACCAACTTGCTGAGACCTAGTAGACCCAGTTACTAAAGGTTGAGATAGGGAGAAGGACACTGATGGCTTGGTTTGGCTGGGTACAAAAGAGGTTACAGTGCTCTGGCCTGCTGTAGCAGTCAAACCAGATTGTTGGGCCGCCATTTGATTCAAGGACCGGGATACCGGAATAATGCCACTGGAGGTTTGAGATGATGGTACAAGCCAGTTTAGAGTTGGTGTTCCAAGTACAGGACCAGCCTGGATAGGAGAGCTTTGTGCTTGCGAAGGGAAAATTAAGCTTGGCCCCTGCACTATGGTGGACCGGCTTGTAGACCCGGTGGATTGTGCATTCTGAGATTTAGTTTGAGATGAGGTTGACCAATTTACCACATTCACAGCTGATGGAGGCACAGGAATTCCAGGAGCAGATAGACCTTGAAGAGTAGATAACTGCATATCCTGACCACTTGAATCATATTGGCTAGAAGCACCTGCAGATACAATACCAGTCTCTAAATGCTGAGAGACACTTGGTAAAGTTTGCATAGCAGACACAGGCCCTGGTTCAGGAGTAGAAGCAACTGATACAGAACTGCCTTGCTGAACAGGGAGAGCATCGTTCGATGGAAGATGGGCTGGAGCACCAGCCTGGGGGACGGAGCTTTGAAGGCCAAGATGAGCAGGTACACAGATACATGAGGTCAGTGGGTTTGAAGAAGAATCAGTACCAGAATCGGATAATTGCACACCTAGGACATTCATCATGTCATTGGATAGCTCCACACCATCACTTCTCCAGGACTGAACAGGCATTTGAGTCCAAACTAGAAAACAAAAACCACTATTTAGATTAAAAAAAAAAATTGAAGTAACTGAGGAAAGATTTTAACTTACAAGGAGCTCCATTTGCTTTTTCCAATACAGGTAATACCAAGAAGACAAAGTGAAACCTGTAACACAAACATGTTAATAAGACACTCGGAATGCACTAATATATAAAACATATAAACTATAACCTTACCAGGTTGTCCACTGCGCCATCTTGCAAATACCCCACAGCAATCCAGAAACGGCCAAACTGAACATGCATTTTCTTCATGCTACCACACCCTCTTTTACAGGCTTTCATTCAGTCACATGATCAAAGCCAAACTCTGTTCAGCTGAGGCTGATTATTCTGTAATTAATCAGCCAAGTTGGGCCTGAGCAAGAGCTGCACAGATTCTCATCAAACATGTTTGTGATAAAAACTGTTTCAGAAATATACGTGTATATAGTAGAGTAATTTGATGTTTTAAATCTGAGCTTTGACCTAATTCATATAAATTTGATGATTGTTTTTTTAATATTAATTGATTAAAAGTATTCACTAGCCTGTCATGTCATGTTTAACAATTTATATAAAAGTTTTCGGCATTAACAATATTAGTCATATTATAATTTTAGTTTTTGTTATCATGTACATAATTCTAATAATTAATCTTATTTCCTTTATAATAATATTGTTAACATCGGTAATTGTTAATTAATATTAGTTTTTCTGATTTGCTAAAATGCTTAAGTGTAAAATATTCTCTTTTTCTATCACAATTATTATTACAAAATCTGAAATGCAAAACCCCAAATTTTCTTAAAACCTTTCTCTCATCTTCCTAAATCAATCAAGCTTCTTAGAAATAGAAATGGGATTCCAAAAAATGTTGAACATTTTACAAATTGTGAATGAAAACTGAATGCATTGATGTGAAATGGCAATTGTCAATATATATTTTGATCAAAATGTTGACATTTGCCATCTCCACATCATTTCATTCAGTTTTTATTCACAATTTGTTCAGTGTCCCAACTTTTTTTGGAATGAAGTTTGTATTTAATATTTGCCTCAAACGAAACATTGCTGTCAAAATGCAGACAAAACCAACCAACACACAAACACTACACAGCAGTTACACACTACAGTGAACAATACAAACACTGGGGTTTTATCGTAATGAAAAAAGACATACAATTAATGATTTATTGTATATACTGTTTGCAAAGTTGTTTGCCAGGCCACTGGACATCAGGAATAGATGTTCTTATTAACCACACAACTGGAATAATTAAATAAACAAAGGACATATTTTACTTGCTGAATCACTTAAATTTGATCACATGCTTCATGTAATTGCTGGAGTAGATTTATCTGTGTGTGCTAAGTATTCTTCAGTCAGGTTAGTAAAGAAGAATATGGTGGAGTATGGTGGAAACATTTTAACAAAACAAATCCATCGAAGTGTTATTTGGGTAGATAACCCAGAAATCTTCTGTGTTGTAACGCACTGATGTGACATGGTGATGCCGAACAAAATTGCTGTCAATGTACACAAATATAGACTTACATTTAATAATATGAAAATAAAAGGAAACAAAAAAATTATGATTATTATTAAGTTTTGTAAGTTTAAAGACACGTAAAATATTACCAATATTTCATTTTGCTGTCATCAACCCTCCACAAATGTAAACCTTGTTTATTGGCCTTTTACGAAAGAAATAAGAATATTGCAAAATAAGCAGGGCAGTTCCTGTTTATAAACTAATTATGAACTGTAGCTACAAAGACACAACCCCTATTCAAATAAAGTTGGGATGTTGTGTAAAGCAGAAATAAAATCCTAATACAATGATGTGCAAATCCTTTTTAATTTTCTTGTATTTGAATGTGGTACAAGACAGTATTCTAACTCATTATCAAAAATATTATTTATTTTATTGTGTATTTAGGGTATTTGTGATGTAGATGTGGCCTAAGTATATGAAAATAATGACTTAATAAGTTTAAAAAAATCTAAAGAAAAAAAGTATCTCTGAGATAGCAATTGACTTAATAAGGTGATTGATTTTTATTTTAGGCGGCGGAAATGGGCTTCCATACTATTTTGCACTCAATAAGCCACCCAAAGGTGAAATTCCACAGGTAAATGAAACTATATTTGTTGTTCTTAACATGATTCATGTTAAGCCGTCTGATTTCCATCCTCGCGCAGATCATGCGGTAGACTGGTCGAGCACAGCACACTCGGTGCGGCGAGCCACGTGATTGTTGTTCTGCGCCGGCGTCACTTCATACACCGGGTGCTGAAGCGTTATTTTTTTCCATCAATGCATGTAGTGCAATCTAAATTACCCCCATTCAGTCGCGCACTACTCAATGGAGCTGGGTGTCAATACGCCCCCTTGCGCTCGCTTTGGGTACCCCTTAAGAAGGCAAGCAAGTAGTGTGCGGTACCTTATCTGCGGGCAGGCCCGTCCCGCTGCCCGTTTCTGAAGTTGAGGCTTCGGCAGCATGGTTGCGGCTTCGGCAGCACTACTGCATCATATAGTCGTGAGCTACCCATGCAGGGGTTAGAGCAGCTAACCCACCTGCGAATGTGGGGCCTCCATGTGTGCGCACATCGGAGCGTGCATCTTGCCCAGGTGGTTTGCCATGGCTGTTTCTGCGACTAGTTCCACCCGGCCTTTGCGTTGCACGTGGCGAAAGGCCAGTGGCTGGTCCAGGCCGGGTAAGGAAGTAAGTCAACTGGGCAGCTAGGTACCATCCCTTCCCCCTAGTGGACCACCACCAGGTTTGGCGCAGCTCGCTGCACCTGCCACGGTTGGTAGGGGGCACTTTAGTCGCCTGGTGCCCTGGTGTTGGCTGGTTCATGTTTTTCTTCTTTTATTGCGTTTTTGTATTTAGTTGGAATCATGGGTTCATGGGTTTTTTTTCCACTGACTTCCTGATCTCCTGATAGGGCTAGCGGTAGGTTGGGAGCGTTTATAGCAGTTTTCGTTTTGCGTTTTCGACCCACAAGTCGGTTTTCATTTCTGTTTTATTGTTTTTCATTTCGGGGAGCTTGGTGTTTCTTCGTCGGTCAGCTGCCGGGCAGATGGAGGAAACACCACTTCTTTAAGCTGATGTCCTATGTATCACGGCCATCTGTAGCTGTGCGGTTCTCGGGTGTGGCAGACCCTTGGCCACACCAGTCCATCACCCTTGGGAGTTCTTTGCTTTTTATTTTTTAACTACACTTATATTATGTTTGGTTACTTTCGCTTTTAGTCCTTATTCCCGCATTCGCAAGAACTGTTGCATGTTTTCTTGTATATAATTAAGGAAAATGCATACCAACATAACATTTACCACACCAAACTGTGCAACACATTTTAAATGAAGCCCAAAACCAAGTTGAGGGGATTGAAAGGAAAACAGTTTTCCCTTCTGTATTAAAGATTTTATGTGTTTACTGTAGTTTCAGCATCAGAATTATATGGTGGACCACCGAGTAACAACACAATAACAATATAGCTGAGCACGCAACTGAGAACTGCAAGCTGAGAACGCAGCTGAGAACCGCAAATTACAGAACTACAAGAGCCTAGAACACAAATACAAAAACAGAACACAAAAACAAAAGCCTAGAACACAAATGTACAAGACAGAACACAACAACAAAAGCACAAATACAAAATGACAGAACACAAATTCAAAAGCCCAAAACACAAATACAAAAGCCCAGAACACAAATACAAAAGCCCAAAACGGAAGCACTTCTGGCCATCAGAGGGCCACGTTTTACCTTTTTGTCATTCACAATATTGATTGTGAATATAGAAATATGAAATGATGGCACCATGGACTGAAATAATCACGTTTTAGTTCATATGAGATCACAGTGAAATATTGGTGTTTATATTTCTAAAAGCAGTTTATATTTCTACATCTATAAGGCATAAAATATCCAATCCATCCAAACATGGAACTTTGATCAGCACGGCAGCATCTTTCCACATATATAACTTTACACTATATATAACATGAGTACATATATAACAACTTATACACATATAAGTATTCTACTAGTTTAACTCATTCTGAAACAAAAACTACAACAACACATAACATGAGCTCACTTACAATTACCATGTGGAATATTCAGGGACTAAATTCATCAATCTTTGGAACAAA
>JAOUQU010417907.1:0-10968 GCA_028566735.1 Ammoglanis amapaensis
ACCAATGGAATTTGGCCGACTAGTAATTTTTTCGGTCGACCAACGAATAATCGATTATTTGCGGACAGCCCTACATAAGTCACTAAAACATACTTATTACCAGCAATAAAAAGTATTACAAATGATCAATAATATTGTGACTAAAACAATTTTATATATTAGTAGACATACTTGTTGTGAATCTTAATTAACTCATATTTATCATTAAACAAATTGTGTTCAACCTGTGTCTCATCAATCAAATTCAAACACATATTAACTTGGCTTACTTTGATTTTTCCCCATAATTTTATCAGTGGAAGCAAGCAGATAAAATATACACCTTTTTTTCAGTACTTTAAACCACCAAAATCTGTTTGTTTTTACTTACGACATTTTGCACTGCTCTAATAGCAGCTTCAGTTTTCAACTTACATAATTGTTTGCGCATCCCTTCTATTTTTAGTAACATATTTACATCCATCTGTATTAAATATTTACAACATTACCCATGATTATACAATACATACATTACCCAAAAATAGAGAAGAGAAGTGGACTCAAAATATACTCTTTGTAATTTGATTTTAATTCAGATAAGTCTTGTCAATATTACCTTATTACACACCACGGAATCTATCTGTATCTTTATGTCACACGTCTATGAGAAAGAACCAGCACTCACTGGATTTATTACAAAATCTGATGCTTAACTAAAGCTTAACTTTGTAATCACGTAAAAACCTTAATAGTTAACAACACTTGTTGATTCCTCAATACCTAGAGGACTATACTTTTAGTTTTTGCCACGAAACCTCAACCTAGAGGAAAGATGAATATTGACAAGAATAGATCTGACCTGAATTATGTGTCTTTTCCACAAATAGTTTTTTTTTGTTTGATCAGGCGGGCTGCCGTCTGGTGCTCTTTGTCCGGTTTCCTCCGGTAGGTACTCTCCGTATTCTCGTGGACTTTTCCCTATTTCTCCGGCCCAACCTAGGTTAGGGAGGGATCCTTTTCAGGTCCGGTCCAGATCGCACCAAAACGAACAGTCACCGCTGATCCTGTACGACAACGCCAGTCTATTGTGGAAAAACTAGTACAATACCCAAGTTATGATAATAATAGTGACAAAGAGTATATTCATTAAAATAAAAAATAGAATATGCCTAAGATTTGGGCCTAGTCAGATTGAGACAGACGTCTGAAAACCATTGATTCTACATGTAGACTTTATACATCACTCTCAAAGTTCAATTAGGCCGAGAATCTGAATCAGCATTTACCATATTAGGAATTTGTTCCGTTCAGTAAGAAAACTTAAAACATGACTAATACAGGCACAAACACATATAAGATATACATTCTCTTACATGTCTTTCGATCAACCACCATTCAGATGTGTGGAGGAAAGGAAGACGCTGGCTGGCTTGTCTTGATTTTTACATATGCAATTTATTACAATTCTGATTATTACAAGACCACAAGCCAGGAGAACCGTTTTCCTGAATCTTCTGCGGCTCACCCGAACAAATATTACATACAAACTTATATACTGTATATAGAGTTTTGCTCCTCCCTTTCTGCTCAAATGCTTAATGTAAACCATTGCATGTTATATTCTTGCTGCGGCATCTGATCGTGTCTTAGATTTACTCAACCTATGCTTATGCTACTACTCAAAGCATACCTGCTGTCAAACTCTGAGCCAGTGAAACACACTGAATACCTTTAAAACGCAATCGATCTATGAACTGCGAACTCCGAAGCAGTGATGACGTCTGAAGCTTCAAACATCATCGGTCACGTGACAAGTGTTTTGATACAAGTGTAACGGTAAAAATGGGAGTTCTGGGGAATGATTGTATGTTCCTTTAAGAAGGTGAAGAGTGAGTGAGAGAGAGAGAGTGAGGGGGTGTGCGCATGTGTGAATGAGTAGAGGAGAGGAGAATGACGTTGACCTGAGTATGTAGCGTGAGGAAAGGAAAGTGAAAAAAGTTCAGATTCAAGAGATTATTCTCGAGACTCGTCATTTCCAACACAGACAGGCGCTACCCGGCACAGCCATGACCAAGGACGAGATCCCGACTGGTAAGCTCGAGTGATCCTGAAAGAACCCATCTACTACGGTGTGCAGATAATACGCGGAGGAAAAGGAGCGTGTTACACAAGCTCCAAAGCATTGCTTCGGCTAATTTCGATTCAGGAAAAGTGACACAAGCTTCCAAGCCTCGGTATCTTTTGCCCATCACTATTATTTATTAATTCTACATAATTGTTCTTTGTGCAAATGTAATATATTATGTTTATTTTTTTTTATTTGTCCAGTTCTTACGGCATGTTCGACGATGCTATAAAGAAGCTAAAATAAATGCTCATAACTTATGAACGCCTTGTGTCGGTGTCAATAACGCAAAGGAAATTACACTATAAAACATCATCAAGCCTCTTAACTAACGGAATAACACACAACTTTCAAACCAGCTTGCACATATCACAATACAAACATGTTTTCTCAGTTATCTGCACCACACACAACTGAACACATCCTCTGCTTTTTTCCCGATTTTGTTTTTGTAATGTATTTCGGATCCTTTGGTTTTGGCCAAAGGCTTTTGGACCACAGCTGTTTAAATAGCTCGTCATAGCAACTTTTAATAGTACTTTTAAATTCGCCTGGGGTATGTATCTCTACATTATGGATTACAAAATCCTGGAACAGACACGTTTTGTTTAACCCGTGCATTATATTTATTTTCCCCTTAGTTCTAGAAAGTTTTTACAAATTACGGTCACAGTTCAAATTGTAAATATATTCAAACTTCAAACTCAAACGGTCAGAGATTATAAACCTGAGCTTTTTGGCACAAAATTTCACCAGTGTATTTCAATTAATAGTAAAACCTCCAACACTTCAATACCTTAGTGCGTGCGATAGTTCGCTGTTGAGACACAATGTGTTTACTCAATCGACTGTTTATTTAACAATTTTGACAACATCAACCGCTGAACAGGTAAACAGATAAACAAATATGCCCCACACACGTGAACAAATGAGCGGCTGGACAAATGGACCGAGACACAAATGAATGTCCGAACACTCTATCAAACGCACAAATGTTCACCAAATTTTGACCAATAAATCACAGTACAATAATCAGAGTTTCAACAAACGAATCTGTACCCATCCAACTAGCTTGGATTTAAGCCGGTGACCTCATTTGTTTTATGAAAAAATGGCTTCCTCGACCACAGTGCTTCAATATTACCACAATTTAAAAACATTTCACAGTTGTACCCATTCAACTAGTTTGAATCTATGGTCTGCAACCTCCCAGCTTTTATGAAGCCGGGGCGTCCTTGACAACCACAACCACTACCGTTTCAACAGGGCACTTGCAACAATCACAACTTTAGATTTTAATTTACACAAGTACTGGGACTTTCAAGTCACTGTTTACAATTTTGAAACAAATGTCCCTTTTAACTTGTTCACCCAAATTGGATCAGAACCCGTCCGGCTTCCAGAACCATCTTTCTGCTACCATTTGTTGGGTTTTTACATTTCTGGCCCACACACTGAACTGTCTCCCCAACCAGTGAGACACCCCACACGATGGCCCGTTAAGGTTCTGGAGCCGTAGAGTAATCATCACCACAAGCCAATAGTAAAGTTAAGTAGCTTTATTAAACAAAAGTTAGCCAAAGGATGCAAGTGCTCCTACACTTGTGCGCACAGGGTCTCCCTTACACAGACACTTAGGCCGAAGGCCACAGTAGACTGACCAAAAAAAGAAGACCCCGCCTTTGTAAAAATCCCACATTATAAATTCCTTTCTCACACAAACTTCTTTGTACAAAACAAATGCAGCTGGTCTGGTATCAGTCGTCCTTGCCACTCCCTCCCGAGACATCATCTCCAGCTCCCCCAAGGTCTCTCCACAAAGCCTATCTGTAAATTACCCCCACATAGCTATGGGTTTCAGAGCTGAGAACTGAGTTGTTATTTGAGAGAAACAGCCAGAGCCTTATGACCACTTACTTCTAACCATAATTAACCTCAGATCTAAGCATGCATAATGATAAAATTCTTTACATACAATATAGCAAAAACAGCTGAACAAAGAGTCAAATGATGTGCATCACTTGTAATTATGTGTATACAACATATTCCACACCATTAAACACACTCATGTTAAAGATATATTACTAGTATGTCAGTGCTGAGCATTGATTCAGAGTTGCATATAGTTCAGAATCATAGTGAGCTTTATTCTGTAATAGATGACAAAATTTGGCAAGCAGTTGAGCCTTATGGCCCATTCTTTCTTCTGCAGCTGCTTGTTTTCCAACAACAATCTGTGCTGACCAAGTTGCGTGCATGAGTGTGTGTGTTCATGACTTTGTCCATATGTTACTTCATTGCCCACAAGCACTTCACCAGCAACTTTCCATTATTCAATATGTCAGACATGATGGAATATTTTACATTTAGAAGGTGTGTTGCTTTGAAGCTTTTGTAGGAGTTAGAGGAGTGTTATGTGACAGTGTTAAGTGTGAGTCACAGCACTCCTGGTGTCCAGGAGTTATAGTTTTTGCTAACAATGCATTTCGATTGAACTCTGCATTTCAAATGCAGATGTTCACTACTGTTGTACATAATAGAAAATTTGTGCATGAAAGTACCTTGGATGAAAAATCAAGGCTGAACTTTAAAGGAAATTAATAGTGGGATGGGCAAAAATGACCATCAATAAGTTCAACTTACTTTTGGTCACCTGTGTCTATCTTTAAACGTTCCTTTTATTGTAGACCTTATAAAATATATATTTTACCTAATATATATAATTATCTTTTATGAATAAACAAAGCTGTACATTTCGGTGTAAATAGTTGTTCTCATCTTTGGGGAATTATTGGCCAGCTTTTACTGCTATTATAAAAATTGAGGTAACTACACACAGTTTCTAGAGTTAGTGAGAGGTAACCATAATGTTAATGTGAACTGTAAACAGAATACAAAAACAAAACAGATCATCACAAATATGCCACAGCACAGGAAGACAAAAATTGACATTGTTACATGACGCGACAGAGCTGCTAACTCGGGTGCCGGGTTGCAACAGGGAAGGCGTTACAGAACATCTCGCCAGGCGCCTTAAGTAGGACGTGACGTCATTTACTCTGACAACCCCCAGATGTTCGTCAGGTATATAGGACTCGAGTTTCCCGGCGTCCGACGCAGCAGCGTCACACTTCGATCCGGCTTTTTGATCGGGTGTAAGTCACATTAATTATTTAGTGCAGTTTTAGCGCGTACCTTTTGGCCCGGCTTCTCTCTCCCTCCAGGTGCGGACAAGTTGTACCGACTCGGTCCGTTTAGGGGCAGAGGTAAATCCCTGGGGCGTTTATTGCTGATGGGAATAGCCGTACCATAAGGACGGTGGTAAATCTAGCTGTGAAACCAAGGAAAGTCCGCAGCCAGGGGTCTCGACTCTAACGCTGTTTTTTTTTTCAGTTTTTTTCTTTCCCTCGCTCTAGGCTCCGCAAGTTTTATATTCAGCCGAGAGGGACGGAACTCATCGCTGCAGGGCCGTGTGCGAGCAGCGATCTCCGCAGAATTAGGAGAGGACTGACTTTGGTGCTTCCTCGATTTTACTGTGTATATCCTTTTTGATTGCCATAACTTTTGAGTACCACTCTCTAACCGGTGCTTGTATTATTGCTTTCTTTCCTTTGAGTGGCACACCCATAATGTGTTTGTCTGTGACGCTGCAGATCCGGGTTCAAGTCTCACTCCGGTGTGGAATGAAAATGTTACTTTAGTTTTTGTAATTTTGGTTGCCATTATCGAGCATTATTATTAAAGCAGCTTTGCTCTGCATTTGAGTCCACAGTTTGTCTTTTGGTTGCGTATTTCTATTTTTAATTATCTCGTTCCACATTCGTAACAGTATGCTGCTGCCATAAATTGACCCAGCAGAGAATCCTCCGATGCGTGAGGCCTTACGCCTCCAGGGGGAGGCAATAGGCCGGCACGAATCTGTGCTCGCGGAGTTGGTACGCCGGGTATCCGATCTTCCAGGGCCAGCCTCAATAGTACCGATTCCAGCAGTCGCGGAGACTCTGCTGCCGTCTCCCGAGCGTTTTCATGGGGAACCCCATCGCTGTTGTGAGTTCTTACTACAGGTTGGCCTATTTTTTGAACAACAACCCTCACAGTTTCCTACAGAATGGGCCAAGGTGGCCTTCATGATTTCCCTGTTGGCATGTCGGGCCATGGAGTGAGCGACGCCCCTCTGGGAGCAGGAGGCAGACGAGTGCTCGACCCACCAGCCTTTCTCCCAGGCCATTTGTAGAACTTTCTATCACCCCGGGGCGGGGGGCAGCAAAGCAGGACCACGACTTTTACAGTTAATACAGGGCAGTAGGTCGGTGGTGGAGTACACAATTGAGTTTTGTACCCTGGCAACGGAGTGCGGTTGGGGAGAGGATGCCCTTATAGCCCTCTACCAAAAGAGCCTTAGCGAGCAACTTAAGGACGAATTAGCCGCCCGCGAGCTTCCTGACAGTCTGGATGCTCTTTACGATCTGGTCATCAGAGTGGACAACCGACTCCGGAAGCGGGCCAGGGAGCGTTCAACTAATCCGTCTGGGGCACATCCTCGGGGTACCCCTGAGGTAGACTCGGGCCCTGAGCCGATGCAGTTGGGTGGAGCTAGGGGCGCTTCGAGGGGCCCATCTCCACGGGGTCCACCAAACTTCTAGCTTGCCCCGCCCTGGGGAGGCAGGGTGCGAGCTTTAGATCTTTCCCCAACTCAGGTCTCTATCTCCAGGCCTGCATAAGTTGGCCCGATCGCACCCACGTACTGCGGGTTTGTGTGGACTCCGTTGCGGTAGAATGTTTCATCGACAAGGCGTTAGTCCGGCGACTAAGGATTCCCACGTAACAATTTAAGACACCGGTACAGCTGTTTGTGGTAGATGTCCGCCCCGTAGCAGGCAGTCCGGTCAATAGGGCGATCCACTTCCTCTCCGTGCGAGTTGCGTGAACATAACCCTCAGATTGATTGGGCTACGAGATCAGTGTTTGCATGGGACAACCGCTGTAGGGATGCCTGTCTGCTGGCATCACCCATCCAACCGGTTAAGGCATCAGCCAACACGGAAGTGGACCTGTCTCAGGTCCCGACTTGTTATCCTTACCTAGGTCAGGTTTTTAGTGAATCCCCCCTTCATTATGCCCACTGGTCATTATGAGTATCTTGTAATGCCGTTTGGGTTAATGAATGCGCCAGCGGTCTTTCAACGTTTTATCAACGAGGCCCTTAGAGAGGCCCTCAATCGGTACGTCTATGTATACCTAGACGATATCCTGATTTTTAGCCGGAGTCTCCAGGAGCATGTCAGACATGTCCGATGGGTTCTCCAGCTGTTACTAGAGAATCAACTCTATGTTAAACTGGAGAAATCCATGTTCCACGTGCCCTCCATTTCTTTTTTAGGGTTTATTGTGGAGAAGGGCAATCTACGGATGGACCCAGCTAAGATCAATTCTTTGGGGAATTGGCCAACTCCGAAGTCCGTGCGCCAGGTGAAAAGATTTTTAGGCTTTGCCAACTTTTTTCGGCGTTTTACACTGGGTTTCAGCTCGATTGCGGCTCCTCTCATGGCCCTCACTGGCAAGGGACCATTCCGTTGGACGGGTCAGGTGCAGCAGGCATTTGACAAGCTCAGAGACCTTATTACAGCTGCTCCTATCTTGCGGCTCCCTGACCCTGAGGAACCATTCGTTGTAGAAGTGGATGCCTCAGACGTAGGGGTAGGGGCAATCCTGTCGCAGAGGACTGGGCCCGAGAAGAAGCTCCACCCCTGTGCCTTCTTCTCGCACCGTCTGTCGCCCCCGGAGCGTAACTACTCGGTGGGTGACAAGGAGCTTCTCGCCATTAAACTAGCATTAGAAGAGTGGCGACATTGGTTAGAAGGGGCGAAACATCCGTTCTTGGTATGGACCGACCACAAGAACTTGGCGTCTATACAGCAGGCCAAACAGTTGAATTTGCGGCAGGCATGCTGGTCGCTGTTTTTCAGCCGTTTCCAGTTTACCCTCTCGTACAGGCCGGGCTCAAAGAATGGGAAACCAGATGCCTTGTCTCGAGTGGGTGAAGTGGAACGGCCAGTCGATGAGCCTAAGCCGATTATTCCCCTTACTCAAATTCTTGCGCCAGTAACATGGAATATTCTTAGGGTCGTCAGGGACGCCCAGAGGGCCGAATTCGAACCAGGCAGTGGTCCTCCTGGCCGATTGTATGTTCCTTCTACAGTCCGCCACTAGTTGTTTCAGTGGGCCAACTCATCTCAGTTTGTGGCTCACCCAGGGGTCACTAGGACCTTACGATTTTTACGCAGGCGATTTTGGTGGCCGAGAATGGAGGAACTGGTGGGCAGGTTAGTGAGAACTTGTGAGACCTGTGCAACCAATAAGACACCCAGGGAATCTCCCCGGGGTCTTCTCCATCCTTTACCCGTGCCTTTGATGCCGTTGTCCCATATAGCGTTGGATTTTGTGTCAGGATTGCCGGTGGTTCTAGTCATTATCGACCGGTTCACTAAGTCGTGTAAGTTAGTTCCAATGCCCAAGTTACCCTCGGCTGCAGACACAGCGCAGGCAATTCTTGAACATGTGTTGAGAGCACATGGAATCCCGGCCGATGTGGTGTCGGACCGTGGCCCACAATTTATTAGTCAATATTGGTGGGTATTTTGCCGCCTGATTGGGACCACGGTAAGTTTAAACTCCGTGTACCATCCAGAGGCTGATGGGCAAGCGGAACGACTAATTCAGGATCTCAATCAGATGTTGAGATGCCTGACTGCAAGGGACCCATCAACGTGGTTTGATAAGTTGATGTGGGCAGAGTTTGCCCACAATGCCCTGCACAACACTGCGTTGGGTATGTCGCTGTTCACCTCCCAACGCTCTATGAAGAGCATTGCTGATTGCAGAAGACAACCGGCGATAACTTGTCCAACGGGTACTCTTGTCCACAAGGTATTTGCCCATTAGAGGCACTCCAAACAAGTTGGCCCCCAGATATGTTGGTCCTTTCAAGGTGGTTAGACGGATCAACCCGGTGACATTCAGGGTGCCCCTTGCCTACACCGTACGTTGCCTTGTGGATGTCAGGAGGGTGCAGGGTAGCACTCAATACTTGGTGGACTGGGAGGGTTACGGCCCTGAAGAACGTTCTTAGGTCCCATCTCGCCAAATTCTTGACCACGAACTTGTTCGGGAGTTCCGCAGGAACCGGGCCGCTGGCCTAGGGACCTCAGGAGCTGTCCCTAGAGGGGAAGGTAATGTTACACGCCGCGACAGAGCTGCAAACTCGGGTGCCGGGTTGCAACAGGGAAGGCGTTACAGAACGTCTCGCCAGGTGCCTTAAGTTGGACGTGACGTCATTTACTCTGACAACTCCCAGCGGGGGGGTTGTTTTTTCCACAACAATGGGAACTATCTAATACATTATCTATGTGGAGAAGGAAAAATCATGTATGGATTTGCTAAATTTATATAATTCCAGTCTCACTCCCATCCAGATGCGGTCTTTGCTTAGAAAGTCATCGGTTTACTGTTTTTGTTCAGATTCTGAAACAATCAGGTTCCACATTCTAAACATTCCACTAACATCACGTGGCGGGTTTACAATCTAAATCACAATGATTTCATGATTTTTTACAGAGAACTTCATCTAATACAAACTTCATGACCCAGATATAATATTTGCATTAATTCGCGATCCTGCCGAATAGCGTCACTTTAGCGTCACTTTAGCGTCACTTTAGCGGTCAACAAAATATACAGATCCCTCCGGAACCACTATCTCGTTCACCTTACACAGGTGATGTCTACTAATTCATTAACATCAACACCATGTGACACCTCCACACACACACACACACACACACACACACACACACACACACACACACACACACCGTATACAAATATTCATATTTGATTTAATTACCCGCTTGATAATGTCTGTTTGGGAAGGTTAGGAAAACAAGATCATGCTGATGTATAATATTTTGTACATTATTAATGTGTTATTAAATTTTTATTTAATACATTAAATGTATATTGGGGTGGGATTAGTGATGGCCAGATGAAGCCTAATAGAATAAAGGGAATTTTCAACTCCACGCTTCAAATATTGGCATTGCCTAATGCACAAACCAGTGGATTGTAGTGCAGATGCTAAGTTCAGATAAATAGGATGCTTGTGACAGCAAGGGCATCTGATGTAGTTTTAGTCTATTTGGCAATATTTGTGTATTTCAACTTGTACATGAATTTGTTTACACACCATTTGTACTGATTTTGACAACAATACAACCAAACAATATTTTTTATAATATATTGTAATAATATCAAAAGCCTCCTGACCAGCAACATCACTGTGTGGTATGGCGACACGATTGTGATGGACTGGAAACGCCCTCAGAAATGAAAACTGCTGAGAAGATGACCATGACTCAATTGAGCTCTCTGCAGAGCATTTACCACCATAGAGTCAACAGGAGAATGTGTTGGGATCGGAACAAATAACCCTCTGTGATCCCCGATGAATCTTTGTTTATTGATATTGATGAGGCAAACCAATCCAGTAAATTTAATAGATTCATATTGCCAGTCAATGTGAGAAAAAGCTACGGTCAAACTGGTATACCAGGGTTGGAGGAACTTCAGCTCTGTCAGTCGATGTGAGAAGATTGCTGGTCATACTGGTACCATGGTTGAAACAGCTTTAGCTCACTCGAAGCCTCTGCTCATATCTCTCCATAAGAGTTCTCCAACCACTTGTGATGGTGTTGACCCTTTTTATACTTTTGACTGTCCTTTGTCCTCCAAACCAATCTAAACTGGACCCTAGGTTGTTGCCCTGGGCAGTTAAGAAAGTCATGGGTGGTCTGTGCCCCTTTCCTCTT
>JAOUQU010417917.1:0-21306 GCA_028566735.1 Ammoglanis amapaensis
GCAGCGCCGCCACACCCCGTTGCCACGGCAACCGCACGCAACCACACGACGCGAGCTCCAAGCTCCGGGTCCTCACAGGTTCTTTTTTAAACAAATGTCTTTATCTGTAGAACATTGTTTTTAAAAATAGCTTTATCCAGTGGTTACACATTCAACTTTTTGCATAGATAGAAGAAACGCAGCACACACTAAATTTAATGAACAGAAAGTACAACCATCCCTTCTCTATCTGGTATGAAATGAAGAAATAAAAGAAATAAATTCCATTTTCTCAGATGTCTCTAATCTCAAGTGTTGACATGAGGACTATCTGAAAGAAACTTTCTGAAACTGAGAACTGATCTCTCACACTAGGATTTGTTTGGTTCCACTTGCATGGTTCTTGGTGGAAGAGATTGGCACTAGCAGAACATAGTGATTTTTGAAGTTGTGCCAGCATCCCTGTTTAGCTGATTAATGTGTGCATGCATAAACAAGATTAAAACTTAGTGGAACATTAGTAGAGCACAAGCACATGGGACACATCATAGTGTTTTCTAAACAGCAGATGATTGTTTAACTTAACCACAATATCCATAAAATTGACTCCACAATTTTGGTTGGGTTTTAAATGATGATTTCTTAAACTGTTTGGAATAAAGCTGTTTGTTTTTCTAGGTTTGTCAGGATTCTCTTGAGAAAATGTTTTTGTCTGTCTGGTCTTTAAATTTACTTTTAATCACCAAAAGTTCCTTTTAATCACCCCATGAGTAAATCATGCTCTGCACCAGGGTGTATGCAGGGTGTATCTATAGTGTAATTCTGTCTTGTGTTCAGTGTTTCTGGTAAAGCCCCCAGACATCTCTACAGAAAACAGCTCTACAGACTTATTTGATAATTACATGCACAAATTAATCATCACCTAATGGCTACTGTTTAGCTGGGATTTGTATTTAATCTATTTGATTTTTACATTTTTTTCCCACAGTAGATGCTCTAGGCACCTATCCTACCATAACACATAGTTCACAATTTCAACTATGAGTGCTCTAAATTGTACACAATGTCTATAAGAAATGATTTTTTTTACTTTTCATTTACTAATTACTTGGGCTATTATCACTTTAGCTTTCTGAAGGCTGTGGTGGGTCCGATTTACTGGGCAGTACGCTGGATAAACAATTGACAGAGATTGTCTTCACTTTAAATTTATATACTTTTGGGTATTTGTGCATATGCACTTGTAAATATTTTAATTTAATTATATAAGCTTTATGTTAGGTTATTATTTTAATTATCTTTACATTCCTAGTTATATCTATACAGATTGTTATCATATTAATCTTATTATTGTTATTACAATAGGGGCAAAATATTTAGTCACCAATTGTGCAAGTTCTCCCACTTAAAAAGATTAGAGTTTTGTAATTGACATCATAGGTAGACCTCAACTATGAGAGACCTCAACTATCAGAGAATCACATTGTCTGATATTTAAAGAATTTATTAGCAAATAATGGTGGGGAAAAAAGTATTCGGTCAACCACAAACCAGCAAGATTTGTCACAGACATGTAACTTCTTTAAGAGGCTTCGCTGTATTAATGGCATCTGTTTGAATTCATTAACAGTATAAAAGTGGCCTGCCCACAAACTAAAACAGACCAAAGAGCTGTCGGTAGACCTGCACCAAGCTGGGAAAACGGAATCTGCAATAGGCAAGCAGCTTGGTGTGAAGAAATCTACTATGGGAGCATTAATCAGAAAATGGAAGACGTACAAGAACACTGCAAATTTCCATCGATCAGAGGCTCTAAGCAAGATCTCAGCCTGTGGGGTCAGAATGATCACAAAAAATCCCAGAACCACGCGGGGGGACCAAGTAAATGATCTGCAGAAAGCTGGGACCAACGTTACAAAGGCTAATGCCAGTAACACACTACGCCGCCAGGGCCAGACTTGTATTCTTGCTTAAGCCAGTGCATATACGGGCACGTCTAAAGTTTGCTAGAGAGCATGGTTCGTTTAAAAAGAATGCTTGTGGCATGTATTGTAGGATTTTGAGTGCAAACCTCATTCCATCAGCAAGGACATTGAAGATGAAATATCTTTCTGCATGACAATTAAGCCAAACACCTGCCAGGGCAACTAAAGAGTGGGTTTGTAAGAAGGTCCTATAGTGGCCTAGCCAGTCTCTGAATCTCAACCCTATAGAAAACCATTGAAAGGAGTTGAAAGTCTGTGTTGCCCGCTGACAGCCCCAAAAAATCACCTCTACATCACAGATTTGCATGGAGGAATGGGCCAACATACGAGCAACGGTGGGTGCCAACCTTGTATAGGCTTACATATTTGACCACTGTATTTGACCTCTGTGATTTTCTGATTTCTGTTTTTCACATATGGTTGAAAACTACCTATGATGTTATTTACAGGTCTGGAGGAGAACTCGCACAATTGGTAACTGACTACATTTTTTTTCGTCACAGTATTACTTAAGTCGAAGTAATTGTTTTGTTCTGCATTTAATGTATGCTGAAAAATATTTGAGAGACTATGTATTCAAGTTTTTCACTTACTTTTCATACCTGTGTTATTAGTGTTACATGTGACAATAAAAGTGATTTGATGTTTTCTGTCTTGTTTTTTGTTTTGTGTAATCAGAAGCTGAGTACACAGTTAAAATTTGACAGTCAGTGGGATTTACAATTTTTGAGAAATAATTCAAAGTTAAAATTGAAAATTTGTGATTTATATCAATTTCTTTAAATGCCCTTTTAATCAACATGTATAGGATCATGGTCATTTAACTTTGTTTAATGTTTTGTTTCATATCTTGTTGACAAAGTCTAAGGCCTTGTGTAGTTTAGAGAAAAAATTGCAAATCTGTGTTTGGGTTGGACTAGCCATTGGAACAAATTCTGTTTTTCTAAGTTTGTGTAATTATTCCCTGCATAGTTTTATAACCCACATGATTACTGAGCGACGATGAAAGTATAAACAAACTACTTAGACATTTTCTCTGTGTGTTTAAATGACCGTGATATGTGCTCTGTTTTTTTAGCAGACAAATGAGTTAATAAAATAACTAAGGCCATAACTAAGTAATCTTTTGTATTTATTATTTGTGTATAATTCCATTTAGTTAAATCTGCTTATTCAAACATTGTAAAAAAAAAAAGATACACCTCTGTTAAATCACATTCACTATAAGCAGTCTAGGTTTGGGAACTAAACACTCCCCCCCAAAAATTATTTTTGCTTTATATTCACTTCAGCTGGTTAACAGTCTGTGTTCTCATATGTTTGTTGGTGTATTTCTGTGCCTAATAATGCAGCACACCCAGAGGATTGTAAGTTCTTTAGCCTAATCATTCTTGTACACAATTTCCTAGGATTCTTTTAGTAATATAGTCAGAAGGCAAACACGTTCTTGAAATGGTGTGTGGAAAATCATAAACATGAAAAACAATGATGACCTACGTATTATGCTTTTTATACCTTAAACAGCACAATGTTTGTTTTTTCAGCCTTCATGGATTTAAATTTATTAGTTCTCAAATTAGAAATGAAAAAATAATGAAATTTTATATACATATGCTATATATTGGGATGTCTGAGGTTGCAGCTGGCAGTGCTTTAATTCACTGTCAGAAGTCAACCATGAAAGATAAAACTTCATCTGGTTTCGGCAGCTGTCCAAATTCCACATTCCAGTGCTGCCACTGAAGAAATGAAAGATTTTACAGAACTTGCCACATGGTGACCTCAATGAGTCTAAATAAGCAACAGTACATGGTAGCTTTGGCAAAAAGGAGACAGTGATCTAAAGGAATGCTGTGTACTTAAGCTACAAATTCAGTTGAAATCCTATAAATATGCTATTAAAATCTTATACAGTACAGTCCTGCTCATTGTTATTGGCACCCATGTAGTTTTAAGTATGTGAAAAATCTAAGGAAAAAATGTAATCACGTGAAACGTCATTAAACTTGATAAAACACACATTGAATACAAAAGAGCAAAGGATAAACAACAATAAAAAAAACTATGGGATGGAAAATGGAAAAACCCGAAGCTTGCTGTAACACTGGTATTGGCACCAGTTTTTCAGCCTGTGGTAAATCATAAATGAGAATACCCTGTGATAAATTGTTGGTACCCATGTCACATGGGTGCCAATGAGTTATGATTTCCGTGATTTAAAAAGTCCCTTCTTAGACCCTGTTTTTTGTCACAATGGTAAACACAAGGAATTGTCAAATGACTAAGTTGCCTCCAAAGAGTTGGAGCCATCAAGAGCCTCTCTGGATGTGGAGGAAAGAGAGAAATTGACGAGAGATGTCTTCAAAAGTCATTACCTTGAGCATCCAAAGACCTCAAGGCCAACCTGGAGCCATGGTTTTAACAAGTATCTTAAGCAGCACATTAAGCCAAGCAGAGCTTTATGAGCAAAGGCCTAAAATGAACCCATTGCTGAAGAAAAAACACAAAAAGAGCATCTGAAAAAAGAAGCACCCTGACAAACCAAACAAACCTTCTGGGAAAATGTTCCATGTACAGATGAAACAAAAATAGAGCTTTTTGGTAATTCAAAGTCACAATTTGTTTACAGGTAGTTTCATGGTGCTTATAAGGGAAAAAATACCTTAAAAACAGCATGGTCCCATAATGCTGTGGGGTTGCTTTGCTGTGTCTGGTACTGCAGGTCTTCACAATATCACTAAAATCATGAAATCATGAAATGAAAATTATCAAGAAATTTCATAGCTAAATATTCGACCCAGTATAAGAAAACTAAGCCCTAAAACAAGTAAACAATCCAAATCACACGTCCAAAAGTACACAGGAATGGTTAGAAAGGAGGAAAAATGGCCAACAATTGAAAATGGCCGATTATGAGTCCTGACCTCAATCTCCTTTGGGGTAAGCTGAAATTTGCCATTGGGAAAAGAAACCTGCAAATATTCAAGAGCTTACACAGCCTGCGAAGGAAGAGTGGGAGAAAATACTAGCTGAGAACTGCAAGAAGCTTATAGATGGCTCCAAGAACTATTTGGAAGTGGTCACACTAAAGGGTGTGCAACCTATACAGCAGGACTGTATAGGTTTAATTTAAATAAGTTATTCAGGCAATATCATGAAACACTCACACCTCTTTTATACCCTGACCATCTTACTTATTATACATCTATTCACTCTGAATGCAAAAGTATTAAACTGTCAAGCCAAGTCAAATATATTTGTATAGAGCTTATTACAACAGACCAATCTTAAAGCAACTTTACAGTAAATGATACAGACACACCAAACCTGTTGAGCAAGACAAAGATGACAGTGGCGAGGGATAAAAACAGGCTCTGCATGGACTCATCTTTTTTAGATAGATGATCCACTAATATTGGTTAGCTTTAACTGGATTTTCAATGTTTCAACATATCGTCAAATTGTGGGACAGAACAGAGAAATATCGATTAGATTGGTTAATATGTGTATCTATCAAACTGGTCTTTTGTAAACCAAAACTCAACCATGTAGGTTCCTTTGGTTACATGACATAATCACATTACACTTCATGAAGCTGTTCAGAGGGTGCACGAGGTTCTGTGAAGACATAAAGTTCAAGTTGCAATATTAGTATCAGCCACAAATGACACCAGCTTTACTGCCCAACTAAATGTGTTTTTGATCTCACCAAGGCAAAAAACATATTTCAAGCTGCAATTAAAATAAGTAAATATTCATCGTGCAGTGTGAATCTTCACGACCTCTAATGTTTTAGGTAATTGGTATGAGGTAAAGATAACTGGGATGATTCCAAATTAAGGACTCGCTTCACAGAACCAAACCACAGTGACATAAAAAGAGATGTCAGTGCAAATGACACACAATGTTTAAAACACTTTTCTGCCATAACCATTGACTAAACATCATCAGAAGAATAACTACTAGTGCATTTATAAAAGGCTTATGTAAGTTTGACTAGTTTCTCCATGGTTAAATAAACATATAAAATATGAAATTATATTATTATGATTAAGTCAACAAATTGTTTCTACCATAAATAAGCAGTCAGCCATCTATATGTTTTATATAAAAACTAGTGTTTATTGCTTATTAATATAGTAAAGGTTGCTTTGTGTATTGCATTTATAATTAAATTTATAGTGTAGTGGTTTTTTCCACTGCACACCAGTGTTTTGAGTCCAAACTTCCCTGGTTTGAATCTTGCATTGCTGGTTAGCTGGGTTAGCTGGCGTTGTTACCTTAAGCTGTAAAAAAAGAGCCTCTATCTGTAAGTTCTCCATCTGTTTCCTCCTATCCTCCCTAAACATACAAAATATGTATTTTTGCAAAACCCTTCTGTGTTTGCGGGAGCTGATAGATTGTTTTACAGACTAGAGCAGGGATAGGAAAACTATAGCACACATGCCAACATTAAGACATGAAGCACATTTGCTCAGCTAATTGATTTTACTGATTGAATTGGAGAAAAAGAAATGTTTCACATTCAAGGCTGCAAGAATCCAAGATATCAAGACACATAGACCAATAATACATTTCTCATTTTTGTGAAAGACGTAGACATTTATTGGAATGGATGGGTGTTGTAGATTTTAAAAATGTAATGAAAATGCACTCGGCTCTGTGGAAAATGAAGTTTTGTAAACTGTGCATTATACCACAAATAAATTCCTTTCCGAGTCCCTTTTTCGTTTTGGACCAAATAAATAGGACTGAAGAAGATGACATGTGGCAATACTGTATTTGGAATTGTTGGTTCATGTGACATACATAGTAATAGTTTAGGTTATATTACTTTGATTTATTACATGGCACTCTAGTTATTTTACAATGTTCATTCAGCACAGAGGATATAATAGGATGTCTTGCTTGCACCTATTATCCATGTGTTTGCTACCCATGATAACATGACCAAAATAAAGAGATTAGTACAGATTAATTATTAATTAATTACTTTATTCATTACTGTAACTTTTATTACAATAATCATAGTCAAAAATATTGAGTAAATAAAAATAGTTAATCATTGGTATGAAATGTTCAGCTTTATGAGCCCTGTGTGGACAACTGCTGTGTAAATGAGCCATTCGGGAGCTCTTTCTCTAACCTCCTCGGCACCAAACACTTGCTGAGTCTGAGTGTCATTTGTGCTTTGACCCTTTAGGATGGCCCACATCCCAGAGGCCCCACACCCCTGTATACAGTGTTACATTACAGTAGAGTGTCAAATGGTTTACAGTTAGGCATGCAGATTGTAAATACAGTGGAGAAACTGCAAATAGTGCATGTGGCACTAACAGGATTAAATTATCGAATATAAATCAAGTTTATTAAAATGTTGATATATTTTTTGTAAACTGCAAAGAAAAGACAAATATGTGTTTTAAATTTATTTAGCTGATTAAGGTAGCAAGGGCAGATTCTGAATTTTTTAACTAAACAACTTCACTCTTTTTATGAATGTAAACACGTTTAAAATGTGATACCTGGAACACACTTCAAGTTGGGACATGCTTCCCCCTTTATATACCCCTTCACAATTCTAATAATGACAGTTGTTTACATTTACATAATTCAATTATGTTAAGCAGTGGATAAGTAAACTCAAAAATTCCTTTGTGCAATTCCTACTTTCTCAGTGAATGTTATCAGCTATGTTGTCATACATAGCCGCCAAAAGAGTAATGATCTCACAATCTATTTATTCCTTATCTGATTTGTCCTTCCCCCTATGACTCATGTATGTGATGCAGAAACCTATTCATTTAGTATAAAAACAAAACACTTAAATAAGTTATTTAAATAATCACAAATAATACAACCCTAATTCTAATGAAGACATTGTGTAAAACATAAAAACAGAATTTGATTATTTGTAAACCCTTTTCAACATATATTCAATTGAATACATTAGAAAGACAAGATATTTAATTATAAGATAATATTTAAATAGATAGACTTCATTTTTGTTTTTTGTTCATTTTGAATTTGACGCCTGCAACATGTTCCAATAACTTTGCCACTGTGTTACAAAACCATTCTTTTTAACAACACTCATTAAGCATTTGGGGACTGAAGGCACTAATTGTTGGTAAATACTTGTAGGTGGAATTCTTTCAGTTTTTGCTTGATGTTTAACTTCAGTCGTGGCCTGGTGGTTACAAAACTGGGCATGTGTTCGAGGTCACGATTGAAGTGCATTTGAGCAAAACACCTAACTTGTGGCTAAGTCGGTAAAAAAAAAAAAAGCAAAAGTAAAAAAGTGTGTAAGTGGTATAATGGTATTTTTGTGTAATCCTAATTCTGCAGACAGGCTAGTCTCCAAACTCGTTTACGATGAAGCCACATTATTATAACACTAGTGTTTTGTCCGGTAATTAGTCCTGTAACTTAACTACTGAGCTACCGCTGCTTTATTCTAGCAGGTTGCAACTGTTTGTTTCTTCAGGTATGTTCTTAACCCTAGGTCGTTTAACCAGCACTCCCCAACCCTTTTGCAATCTCTATATTTTTATTCTTTATGTGCATTCCAGGAATAATGACCGATGGACAAGTACCAATCCACATTGCAGTGAACTTTTCGAAAAACCTTACTATATCTTTATGCATATTTATTTGCTTAACCTGGTTTTGAAGACTAGAACTGTGAATAAATTTGATCATACTGTTTTCACAACTGGATTCACATAGGAATGTTTCCTCTGCATATGACCCAAGCTACACAGTAAAATACACATTTACACAGTTCTGAACACACACTTAGGGGCAGCATTGACCAAATATGTCAGCATTGGCCTGCTTGTTATCAAGTATTTCAGAACAAAGCATTAAACCCTGCCCGCAACTTCAAGAAACTGTGATATAATAATAAAATCCAATATATGAAACCTGAGATGTTCAATCAAGAAAAAATGAAATACTTCATTTTCATTGCTACATTTTGTACGAAACCTTTACTGCTAATACTCAAAAGGTAACACATCACTTCTAAACGGAATATTTGCATGTATCAATAAACAAAAACTTGATTGATTAATGCATTTAAGGTTATTTCATTTTTTAACTGAATACAGATGAAAAAGTATGTGATCCTACAATAACCTACAAACTGCAACACGTTTTGGTGTAACCTACAGTTCTTAAACATAAATATTGTTAACTATAACAGAGTGAAAGTACCAAGATGCAAATAAAAAATGCTTATACAATTAAGATTACTAATTGAAACAGCATAATCGGTGTGTTGTCTTTGCAATAGAACTAGTAAAACATGAATAAAAAACATGCTTTGATTTAAAACAACAATAATTCCACACTTACCTACTACAATGGTCCCTGAACCTCTACCAGACAGTGCTTTGAAGTACAGTCAAACTCTTCTAATTACAAAAGCTTTCAACCAAATGCAGACCAAAACAGTAAAGTCCAGACTGACAACAGTTCCTCACTTGTGTCCATAGACTCCAGTTATGGCGTTAACATGGCGTTACACAGAGCTGCAGGTGTCTGAAACATTTCTTCCATGAGCTTATCAAAAAAGCAGAAGCTATAAAGGTGCCAGAGAGCTCTTATCTCTGTGAGAGAGACTGTACGGAAATAAACAGCCAGTGGGAAGCTCACTAGCACAGAAAGCCCAGAATGAAAAGGAGGCAGTACAATACAGTGTCCTTTGAGAAAACATATGATAAAGAATTTTAGTTCAATAAAGATGTAGCTTCATCCCGAGCTGAGTACACCCACACTGTGATTGTTCTCATACAGTGAGAACTTGTAGGCTATGCTGTTCTCCAGAGCTAAATTTAACCACTACTCACTCACATAGCCCTGAGCATGTGTGTGAGTCTGGGAGTAGGACGTGACAGCTGAGCCTTGCCATTCTCACATCAGGGAATGTCCATTTTTACCACTACACCCGCATGAGGTCCAGTAGATCCATGTAGACTAAGACACAATGAAAGCATAAATGATACATTATTACATTTCAGTCAAAGCCTTTCAGATTATTATAAATTAGCACAATAATCTATCGCAACTCGACGCCTGTAAACACTCAAAAGTCACTAAGGACTTTCACTTTTAACTTTGTTATTTTACTACTCCATGTTTTTATACCAACTAAGTTGAAAAAATACTGGCTACCAGGCTTAAAACAAAAGGGAATCCACTCCCTGTTGCTTTCCTGTGTTTCGTCACCGCACCCATAAAAAGTTTATTTATCCCACACTCCCATGTGCCAGAATGTGGTAGAAGCTAGCTGACTTATTTCTTCACTGACCCACAACACAGCAAGAGAGTCCAGCGTTTATGATTATTGTATTAATCTGCTGTTCATAGGTCTCGGACACAATGTCAACAGAAAATCTGGCACCACAAAAAGTTATGCCGGCTAAAGTTTCTATATCTACAAACTTATTCCTAACCAAACACACGCTCCCATACTCCTGTATGCAATAGTCTTTGCAAGGTTCTTTGCACCTGCTTTAGTCAGTTCATATGAAAATTCATGAAGTGCATTGAGTCATGCATCGATACACGATACACCATACACCAAAACATTATTACATTATGTTACATTAGTATTCAAAGTACATTTCTGTTTCTATACGCGCTCTGCAGTGATTATATTTTTGTACTGGCGGATTATTGCTGCATTTAGAGTTTTATTACAGTTTTATGTAAATACCAACAAACATGAATAGCATGTTTGTTGTTTGTACCACTAGTAGAAGTATTATAAATATGTAGATGTATGTTACATGCATGTTAAAGTGCTTAAGAAAACTCTTAATGATTAGTTTGACATTTGAACACAATTCAAAGACGATAAAGATGTGTTGACAATATGATTGTTTTCTCTAGTGCACAACTAAATTCCACTGTCTTTTTTATTTAGATCATAATTTCTAAGTAATAATGAAAAATACTTTTAATGAATATGAATATACCTCAAGCTTATAAGCTTGTCAAATAAGTTATTTTGGAATGGAAAGTATTTATTTTACATTTTAAACCAGTGTCCTAAAACTGGCAGGAGAGATTTTTGAGCTAACCTAATGTGTTTCAGTACACATCAACACAACCTAAAACTCACTAAATACCATTACCTAGCATTTATTATTTCTCTTTCGTAATCAAAAATTTATTCATTTATTCATTTAATTCATTCATTCATTCAATTCAGAATAAACTTTCTACTGACTGTCCAACAGAAAAGTAAGCCCTGAGCCAAATGATAGATGTGCCAGATGGGATGTTGATGTTCACAATGCCCACATTCCCAATGTAATAAATTAATTCAATTAATTAAAGTTATATAAAAACCCAATATACGAATGTAAGCACTATAAATTCCAATTTTTCACTCACTAGTCGTAATGGTAGGATCAATCGGTGTTCGTGTAATTTACTAATATGGCAAGTATGGTAGTTTATGATTAAACTTAAATGATGTGAGTTCTGTACGGGAAAGTGCCTCCCCACGGTTGCACTCAGGTGCAACTCAGGTGCGCAGTGCCACATGACTCAATTCTCTGATTGGTTGATTTAGTAAACACGCATGCGCTCGTAGTTTCCTGATTGGCTGATTTGATACAGCCGCAGGTGTTGGTTCCTGTTCCTCTCTCGCTTGAAGTGAGCTGTCACTTAACCGCTTCTAAACACCCGGTAAAAAATGACATATGCTCCTGCCTTTTTTATATTCTTGTTTTTACCAGCTGTGCAGCATCTCTTTGCAGCGGAGGTTTCGCGGTGGAATATAAACGTTAATACGGTAAGTGTTATTAGACACGATTGCAAATAAATGTGGTAACTGCTTTACATCTGACACGTAAGTTTTAGTCGGTTAGCTTCGACGCTAAAGCAGGATGTTGTGACGTTTGTGGATAATACCCGGATGCTGTGTTAACTAATTATTTGCCGGATGCAGTGGTAACAACCCTTTTTACATACATGTATATAAATAGCGAATAAATTAGCACGTTAGCACATTTTGTTGTTATTTATTTATGTTATTTATTCTTTCCCTGGACCACCAGACCACTCATGGATATAGTCCAATTTAGGATAACTTATATCAGAAAATAGAAACTAATATTCTTAACAATTTTATAGATAAAATAATACTAAACTTATTAATATAAATTATTCCATAAAACGCAGTGCACACGCTCAACCCATTTGTTGCAATAAAATAATTTTTTAAAATAAAATAAAATAAAACTTTTTAAAACCCATTTTCTCACAACCCCTTCTCTTAATTCTATTACTTCTTAGCAACGTGGGTGCTCAGACCTTGAGTTTGATCCTACCCTTCAGTCACTTTCTGTTATGGGGTTTGCACATGTTTATCTTGTTTGCTTGGGTTTTCTCTCGATTGTTTTATCATTCAAATATGCAGAAAGTGGTGATTGAATGTGTAAGTTTTTTACATGAGGGTAAAATGAATAAATGAGCCTTAATGAGATTAATAATCAGCAAAAAAAACAGCAAAGGCTGTAACTGGTCTGTTGTGTATTTTTTAACACCATTCTGCAGATTAGGTTTATTTTATGCTAAATTTGAGTTCATCCGATTGGGGTAGACAGTATCATTGTTTTATTGCACTCAACACAGTGTTTACATTGTTAAAAGTACTAGATTGTATTCAGTTATAATTTTTAAAACCACATTTCAGGTACGGGATGCTGTGTTTCGTAAGACTTTGTATGCCAACTCTACAATCTTCATAAAATGTAAGTAAGTCATTTTACCCTTTTTCATTTGCTTTTGCATATCTGTTGCAATATGTATTTTATAATATTTTACCTGGTTTGAATTTTCATACCTATTTCATTTATTATAATGGACAGACAACTTAAGTAAACACTAAATCTTTTAAAAGAAGTCTTGTTTCATCTGGCATGAATAATTCAAAACAATAAGCAAGTCATGCCAAAGATCAGGCCAACCTGCTGTTAAAGACAGGATTATTCAATTTAAATTCAATAATCTTGTTTGTGCTTTTGTGCTTGTTTTACAGTTTATGGAAATGAATCAACATGTAAAGACAACAACCTGGGCTTTAATGTTAGTTGGTACCTTCGGTCCTCTATCTGCTACAATGAAGTATTTAACACTGCTGTGAGTATAATAATTATAGTCATAGAAAACTAGGTATTTTTTATTTTTTTAAAAACATCACAGGATGCAATTTACAATACACAAAAACAACATGTCAATGTCGAGACTAATACAGGTCTCCGTAGTGGTGAACTATATCGTCCTGCTTGCAAATGCAAATTTAATAGTGAAACATTACCCAAGAAAATCTTTTCTATTCAGCTGCTCTTTTTAGGGATCACCATAGCAGATTGTACGGCTGTAATAATTGAGCATCAATACAAACTGATTAACATTTCTTTTAAGATCATTGATATTCACTTTAAACAGCAGAGATTCATTGGTGCTATCTATATTAATGAACACACAACATGGCTATTTTGTATAACACCTTTTTACATTAAAGGGACACAGTAAGTTAATAACAAATAACACAAGTAGGACACAAGTAGTTTTCCTGTAGTTAAGTGTACTTAAGTTTTCATAAATGCTTTGTTATAAAAATAGCCCACTGCGTTTGTCAAATGAATACCTTGCAAATACTTTTATTTGAACAAAGGGTGTAAGTGTGGAACTCTCAAGGGATTTCTACTAAGGAAGTTAGTGTTAAACACTGCAATTTACAATCAATAGTTAAGAAGTTCCGAGTCCTATCCAGCTAATGATTTTAGGTCAGGTTAAATCCTGGTTTAAATTATGATTATTCATGTGAGGCTAGATTCAAATCCATAACTGTTTAGAACACACCAACTTCTTTAATGTATATCATTTGCTGAAGGATACTGTTAATTGGCAGCAGAACAAAATGCTATCCCACTATCACTGAGGTTAGTGGTTTGAATCTGAACAGTCGCTGTTTCCAACAAAAATGTAGATAATTTTATTCTACAATGTACTAAAGTGTCTGTATATTTTGACTAAACCTGTTTGTATAGGACAGTTATGCTGCTTCCATGTTCGGGATGGATCAGAAGCTGAAGGATGACTGGATTGGCTTTTATAGCCAAGGCCACATCTACTTTAACAGCTGTTCAAGTCTCTTCACATATAAGGTCTGTTTTTTACCCTTACTTTTGGGCACCGTGGCTAGGGTTATCCACCAGCATGTGTTCTCACCACTTCCCAGTGTGTGTAGATGTGTGTTTCATTGCACAGATTGGGTTATATGTGGAGGACTAATTCATTTTTGTGCAAAAGCACAGTGGTGAAAATGTCTAAAATTTAATGCTATCTGGATTATACCATGATACTACCAGCAAACATTACAGGAATAATCCTCAACGAGGTGCATTTCTGAAGCAGAGCTTCACCCAAGCCCCTTCACAGACATATCCATTCATGTTTATATAGATGCCTGGCCAAATGATAGCATCCCTGAGGTTGAAACTTTTACCTTGGTGGTAGATTAGTGTATTGTATTTACTACTGTGCAACTCAAATATATGGACAAAAAAGTCACATGTTTCAGCCACAATGAGGGAGAACTGGGAGGCACTGAACTTCAGCATAGCTGTGCCCTTGACTTGAAGAAACCTTGGTGGCCTGTTTAGATTTCTTAGGTCCACTGAACAGCTTTGGAATTAACTAGAACCTGAGCATCATTGTTTATCCATACAAATGTTCAGTCCCACATACACATTTTAAAATAAGATGGCCTGATTATATAAGTGGTTGTTGTTATGTTTGGTTTAATTACTATTTGTGTCTAAAAGTGATTTTCCACATGCTTAAATACTTTTGCCTCTGTACTATGTTTTATTTATATACATACAACAATTTCTTTGCAGTCTTATTATAAGGAATTTCAGCCAGTTCTCTCTCTCAAGAGTACCGAGGTAAGTTTCTTATTTTCCTAAATGATAGCTAGCTACATTTAGAAAAACACATGAAAAAAACATGTATGCCAGAAAACTGTTCCTATTAATTAAATTGGGGTAAATATAAAATTAGTATCCCACCGTTCAACTCCTAAATCAAAACTTATCTTAACTCTGGAACTGAATAACCAGGATCAGGCATGCCTTTGCTCTGTTTCACCCTGGATAATAAAAATATTTGACATTATATTTGGATTATATTATATATGTACATAATAAGAAAAGACACACCAAGCACCAAGCTATTCAAATAGATTTCCTAAATCTAGTCCAACATCTAGCTAGCAAAATACTGTACTAAAATCTTCAGGAAAAAAATATATGAAAATGTACTAGTGTATTGGCCCGAGTATAAGCCGCACCCGAATCTAAGCCGCACCCTTAGGGTGAGAGGGATTAAAATATATATATATAAAAATTGAGAAAATAAAACTTTATCTAGTACCTATTCTCATTGGGCTGGTGTGGTGGATTCTGGGCTCAAACCTTACTGCAATTTTCGCTAGATGGTGCAAGGCGTTGCTTCCAGAACTTGGCCAGAGGAGGTTACGTTGGCTGGGTCGGTATGCGATGATAATAAATCCAAAAATGACTTATTCAAAAATCCAAACATGAGCGTCATCGTTGCATCATAACATGTTGTGTTATAAATGTGCGCTATATTTGAAGTTTCTGTTACAACTGAAAATTTATCGGTCGCGCAAATAAGCCGCACCCCAGTTTTACATGTTCGAAAATTTGGAAAAATATGCGGCTTATACTCGGGCCAATACGGCAATAGGCCTGTTTAAAGAACAATTTAAGTTGTTTTTTAAACAACTTTTTAAAAGGAAATCTGGGAGAGCATTTCACACATGTGGGGCAACAGCTTGAAAAGCTGGATTTCCCATAGAGTTTGGTCCAGGGCTGTTGAAGGCAGTGAGTGTTGAGTGGCTTTTCAATGGAGATACTAGTAGGTTAGGAGTTTGTATTTGATTTATTAGTTGAAGGGTAAACAGTGTAGAGATTTTATAACAGATGTGATTGTATATGAACCTCCTCGTCAGGATCCTAGCAGCGCAGTTCTGGATCTGCTGAAGCGTCTGCAGATTTCTCACCTCCAATCTGGAGGAGACAATGGCATGGAGTAATTTTTCAGCATTAGATTGTGGGACAAAGATTGTGACAACGTTTGACTCTATTTTTGAGGTTGTTCTTTATTTAAGTTGAGCATAGGACTCGAGGATATTATAAATGTTTGTGTTATAGAATTCACTAAGTAATGTAAAGTGTGTCGTAGATGACAGCTCATCATATCCTGACTGAGGATGGAAGAATTTTTTTTTCAGATTTCTGAGCTAGATTATATATTATATAGATAATATATTGTAGTGATCGCTTAATGTTATGGGTTATGTGTTTGTTTAATGTTATGAGGTGCTCTGTTCACATGTTGTAGTTATTTATGCTTCGTGTGTGTGTGGGCGCTAAGAGGTGAGGGAGGAGCCTAGTGCAGATGTGTAGGGAGCGAGAGAGTTTTTGGGAGGGAGCCGGTCTGTGTGCGCGCGTGTGTGCGTGTGTGCTTCGATGTTCCGGGCGATGCTACGAGGAAAATGATGGCAAAATTTTAACCGCAAGTTATCCAAGGTGTTAATAAAACAGGACTTTGGTTTACATCCGTCTCATCATTTCCGCGCGACCCACGGACGTTACAATATATAATTATTAATAGTAAAATGTAATTAAAGGTTATAAATTTGTGATTTCACAAGTGTGTTTTAAACTGGTAGCCCTTCACATTAGTTGGTACCCAAAAAGTAGCTCTCAGTTTCAAATAGGTTGGTGACCCCTGGTTTAGAGTGTAAGCGGGTTAGAGACCGCTCCATAAAAATGGCCTTGTGATCAGAAACGCCCATATCATACACATTGAAATTGGTTAAGGGGGCAGAGTCAGTAATTACCAGGTCATGTATATGCCATCTGCTAGGTGTAGGCACATCAACATGCTGCTTTATGTGTACACACTCAAGAAGCTTTGCCGTAGATACACTTGTGTGTGAAAAATAATATTTTAAGTTTTGACATTCATTTGAATAAGAAACTTTCAAATATAGAAAACTTGGGCATAGAAAGTTGAAAGAGGTTGCACGTCTGCCTGTTTCTTTAACGGCCATACCTCCTTCATGGCCCGAGTCCCTGGCTTATTCCAGGTTGGTGAAACCCTGGGGGACAGACCTCATTTATTGCATAGTATGATTTGTTTGTGCCAGGTTTTGGTTAGGCATATAATAGTTAACTTCTTATTAAAAATATGTATTAAACCCACTATGTTTGATAGTGACTGTGTATTAAGTATTGCTATTTTAATGCTTGAAGAGGGCTTATACTGGGGAAGAGGCTGGAATTGGTGGAAGTCCATTCCACTCTTTCCTTTTTTCTCAGTCTGCCACATCCTGGTATTGGTACTGGTGGTGGCGGTGTTCTGATGGTGTAACCAGTGATGTGATGGATGTGTGCTGGAGCAGGATGTCAGTCTGAGTACTGGAATTGTACTAAAA
The DNA here is from genome assembly GCA_028566735.1 of Ammoglanis amapaensis. NCBI lineage: Eukaryota > Metazoa > Chordata > Actinopteri > Siluriformes > Trichomycteridae > Ammoglanis > Ammoglanis amapaensis. Next base: position 17,515 of record JAOUQU010417917.1, read on the forward strand.
ATATTCCTCCTTTGAAGATAGCCGGGTAGTGCGTCTCATAGCAATGTTTATGAGAGAGCAGCCGTCCAGCGTCCAACATATACATTTTTGTGTTACATCTGACCATCTAAACAAATGATTAGTTAACATTATTTTTGGGGGGGGGGCAAAACACTATGGCCTCATGGACTTCTCAGTGCATACTTACTCCTTACTAATCATGTTTCTCTAACATAGGAATATGAAGCTCCAAACCAAACCAGACTTGTGTGGGATGAAAGTCCGGTAAGATACTACTTATTTGTGCAATTTGCATTTAAAACAATGTACTGTTAAGCAATAACATCAGAAAAATAGCAATTTGTGCAGTGCATTGTTTATAATCAAGAACAGTTAATTGCCTAGAGTGTTTTTGATCAGGACATCTTTAACTATACAATGTGAACCATTTTCTAACGCTGATGATTCATTGTTTGATGACTTAAACAGGATATTGATGCCGTTGCCAAGTCATGGTCAGACAGCCCCTACATGTTCAATGTAAGGTTTCAATCCATTAAACATCCTGATGCCAGCAAAAGCCAGCGAGAGACAGATAATATTGATGTGTCAAGTGATCTACAGATCATTCCTGCAATTACAAGTAAAACATGCTTGCTTGATACTGCGATCTGAAAGTCTTAACTAACATTAAATTAACCACATTTGTGATGTTTGTTGCAGTGACAGTAGAAATGAAAGGACCTCAAGACTATTTGTCACCTGCTGACTGGCCTCTGATGACGGTGAGAATTTGCATGTACTTTGTTATTCAATGCCCTTTAGATTGGGCACTGTAGCTCGTCATACTAAATATGCTGGTAGTGGTCCTGATGCTATTGCTGTGCCATTTTCAAACAGTTTTTCCTGGCCATGTGCATCGTGTACATATTGTTCGGTGCTCTGTGGCTCCTCTGGATGGCCTGTTATTGGCAGGATTTACTTAGGATCCAGTTCTGGATTGGCGCTGTGATCTTTCTTGGCATGTTGGAAAAAGCAGTTTTCTACTCAGTGTACCAGAGCATCCAGTACCATGGAGATTATGGTTAGTGGACTAGCAAATTTAAATGAAAAACATAATAAGTGTTGCTCTTGTAATGCAGGCATATAAGGACAAGGGATGTAAACAACAACAGCATTAGTCATTCACATTTAAATAAAATTATTCAAATGCAAATTAGTCAAATATTTCTTTTAAAGAAAGAAATTGCATTGTATTTTTTTTTTTCATTTTAGATCAAGGTACCCTGATCTTTGCTGAACTGCTGTCTGCACTAAAGAGGTCTCTAGCTCGGATCCTGCTGATTATAGTTAGTCTGGGTTATGGCATTGTCAAGTAAGAAGAGCTTCACTTTTTTCTGTAAATGTTAAGCTTTACAAAAACATGCTTGGAAATAAGTCAGGTAATTTAGGACATAACAGAATTAATATTGTTCTTTGATTTTTTAGGTCTTTTTTGGCATGAGTAGTGGTTAGCACTGTTGCCTCATAGCAAGAAGTCCCGGGTTTGATTGCTAGGTACACCTGGGGCTTTCTTTGTAGAGTTTGCATGTTCTGCACCCACATTGCACAACTTCAAATTATTTGTACGCAAAATCCATTTTCCTTCCTTGATAAAGTTCAATTGTTGTTTTCCAATAAGTGTAATTGAGAAATGTTTACAAATAATTTGAAAATGTTCAAGATGAGAAAATTGATACAGAATGGCAATTAATTTAAAGTGGTTGAGATGGATATTTTATTTCTTGTTCTGTGATGTGGTACATTGACAACAAAGTTTGGAGTCTGTAATGCTTCAGAAACATTCTAAAACCCTTCATCATTTCTACCTTAACTGACCACCTCATTAATGAGACGCTAGCACTTTGACGCTGATTGGCTGCCGTAGCTGGCGATGAAACTAGATGTTCAGAATGATGAGCACTTCTTGTATGTTCTTGTATGTGGGTAAATGACGTAATTCAACAAAGTCACTTAGGTTTTTTACTCAGTCACCTTTACAGTTCAAATGGAAGGGAATTATTTTGTGCTTTTTTACTTTGTGCTATGAGGTTGTGTCTGTGTGTCTGGAGTATGATATTGATTAGATGCACGATATTACTTCTGAGAAAACATTTTTTGTTACATTAATGTATTATTGACCTGGTAGAATGGTTAGTAGAAACATCGTCAAAGTGTCACACCTTTTTTGTGTGAGGTTATGTTTTTTGTTTTGGTGACTTAGACCTAGGTTGGGGACAACAGTACCCAGGCTGGTGACTGTAGGATTGTTTTATCTCATCTTCTCTTCTGTGGAGGGTGTTCTCAGGGTTACTAGCGTGAGTACACTGAGATAACACCTTTGAACGGATAAAGTGTGTTAATTTTTATACTGATTCCCTAACTGTTTTATTTTGTTTCATTTTTACAGGGTTTCTATGGAACAGTTGCTCTCGTGGCCAATATCAGTCTGTCGCTTATTGATTCCTGTGTCATATGGTGGATATCCTTTCAAAAGACTTAAGTCTTGTATCTGTCCCAATCACACAACAAACAAAAGAAGTAATATAAGTTTGTCCATCTGTATAAATATTCACACTGTATGGTCAAAAGTTTTCACTCATCTGCATTTAACCAATGGACTCAAGTAACATTCCATTCCTAATCTGTAATGTTGAGCTTATAGTGATGCAATGTTAAATGAAGGTACTAGGACAAGAATAAACTATATTTTACAGCTATGTTCATTTAAATTACAGAACATGTCCTTAACTTCTGTGCATGTTTATATCAGTCTGTCTCAGACTACTCGTCTTTTGAAGCTACGCAGGAATGTGGTAAAGCTCTCATTATACCAGCACTTTACCAACACCCTCATTTTCTCTGTGCTAGGTAAGCATTAGTGGGTAGATATTAGAGGAATATATCGAGGAACATATACACATGTAATGCTGTGCGCTAACGTTTCCTTCAACATTCTGTTTGCTAATGCAGCATCTATTGTATTTATCATCTGGACAACCAAACAGATTAAGATGGTGGACTGTCAGTCTGTGAGTAGAAAGTGTACTGTTTGCGATTAGAAGTGTTTTAGCCCAGTTGTGGTGACTAAAGTTTTTTTTATTTAGGGTTGGAAAGACCTTTGGGTGGATGATGCATTCTGGAGGCTGCTTTTCTCCACAATTCTGCTGGTTATCATGGTGCTGCTACGACCTTCTGTTAACAGTCAAAGGTGATGTATAATTAATTTAATTGAAGGAAAATACTGCAGAAACCACTTAACTTTTAATGTATGCATTTTCCCCTTTTACCCCCAAACTAGTTATTTCTGATTACCTAGTCGTATTTCCGACAGACAGACAGATTGAATGCCAAAACATTAAGTACCTGCATTTATGATCTTAAACTCTGGTTACACCGCAACTATCTCAAACTCAATGCTGAGAAAACTGAAGTGCTATTAGTTGGTTCCAAATCACTACTCTCCGAACACCCAAACATCACTGTCAATATTGATGGTGTGTCCATTAAATCATCAAAAGCTAAAGTCATCAAAAACCTCGGCTGCTGTCTCGACCAATCACTCACTTTTGAAATACACATCAAGTCTCTCAACAAAACTGCATTATACCATCTGCGCAATATAGCCCGCCTTCGTCCGATCCTCAGTGACGATGATGCTAAAATGCTCATCCATTCTTTCATATTCTCTCGTCTTGATTACTGTAACTCCCTCCTCTATGGTCTCCCTGTTAAATTAATAAACCGCCTTCAATATGTTCAGAACTCTGCAGC
>JAOUQU010417927.1:0-10968 GCA_028566735.1 Ammoglanis amapaensis
AGACACTTACCTCCTGTAAAAACCTCCCGTCAGTCTGTGACGTTTAAAACCACCGTGCCCGAGTTCCTACTGGACCAGACGACACCGAACAGGTTCCTCCGAGTGGATCTGGCTCGGTCCGTCTCGGCTGCTACGCAGTTTTCTGCCTCCCAGGCCGTTCGGCTCCAGGTTCGCGTCCTGTTGGTCCTCTCGGCCCTTTCCGTCGCCGTCCTCGTCTCCGTCAGCGAGGTACCGACTCGAGTCTGCACCCAACACAGGCGGTTCAGGCCTAGACTCCATCTCCAGGAGACTAAAGCCAGAAGGTCTCGCTTAAAATGGCTGTTGAGTGCGGCATAGACCAGAGGATTGCAGACCGAGTTACTGAAGCCTAGAATCTGGACCAGGCTTAGCAGGAGAAACTCCGAGTCCAAGTCCAGCTTGAGCTTCTCTGCAAGAACAATCAGAGACTTTCAGACGGTGATTAAAAGGTTCAATAACGTGGCTTTAACGTTTACAAATACACACAATAAAAACTGAGTGCTGATGTAGCAGAGCCCAGTCGTTAGTGTTTCATTCATTAATAAGATGTAATATTTGGATTAGTAAATGAAACACACACACACACACACACACAGTTATGTCATAAGAAGCAAAGATGGTACTTGGATGCATTGGTTTAATTGTGGATGCTACTTGGTCTACAAAGTTTGAGACCTGCTGAACCAGACGATGAAGATAAACCACAATTAATGTAAATAATATAGAAACATTTTAACAACACAGACCTACTAATATAAACAGATCCATTACTGATGTAGAGTATGGACATGATGTCATGATTAAGGAACAGGACTAATTAATAATAATAATAGGTTACACTTATATAGCGCGTTTCACAATCCCAAGGTCGCTTTACATGGCAAACATATAGAAAAGAATACAATAAATAAGTGAAATAGTGTGATGCAAATAGTAACGTTTTTAAATGTTTTTAAAGGATAACAGACTGGTGGAGTTACAGAGTGATGGTGGAAGAGAGTTCCAGAGTTTGGGGGCAGCTGAACTAAAGGATCTTCCACCCAGCGTGACCAGATGAGTGTGTGGGACAGTCAGAGAGACAGAATTGGAGGACCTGAGACTGCGAGGGGGACAGTAGACCTGGATGAGTTCAATTAAATATGGAGACCATGGAGGACCTTGTAAGTCAGAATCAGGATTTTATATTTAATCCTGCTGATGACGGGTAACCAGTGTAGGTGTTGAAGGACGGGTGTGATGTGGGTAGAAAGGTTTGGTAGCAGTGAGGACACGAGCTGCAGAGTTCTGAATATATTGAAGGCGGTTTATTAATTTAACAGGGAGAACATAGAGAAGGGAGTTGCAATAGTCTAGACGAAAAAATATGAAAGAATGGATGAAAATTAGCCGAAGGATATCGGTTCAAAGCTCACCGATGCTGCTTAAACCAGGCCCTTAACCATCTGTATTCTGTAACCGTGATGTAAGCTGCTTTGTAAGCTGGTAAAAAAAAGTCCGAGTACGGGAAAAGAACCGAAACTGATCATCTCACTGCACTCGGACAAACAAAAGAACAGAATTTCAATCCAATCTGAATCGTTACTCTCGTCCAGCTATATGCTGTTGTGTGTGAGGAAATAATACACAGCTTTGATAAGTTTTATTATCTAAGTTTGAAGTCTGTATCATTTAAGTTATGCTTTTATTTTACAAGTAAGAACTACATTTCTAGTTGGACACAAAACTGTACTAAGATTAATAATATATATGACCCGTCTGTCACAATGTTATGCTGTGGATTTGGTTCAATGTGTGTGTGTGTGTGTGTGTGTGTGTGTTTTACCGTAATCGAGCAACAGTGAGACGAGATGAAATGGAGCCCAGCATGTAGCGAACAGCAGCACGACTGTGGCCATCATCCTCACTGCCCTCCTCTTCCTCCTGAAAACATCAAAATCAAATCTGAGGTTTAGAAACGCCGGTGAGAATCACGTGTGCGTCTCTACAGTTATTCTGTTGATCTGATTTTATATTTCCAGTCACCGGGATTTTCAGCTGCTACAACAACAACAACAACAACAAAAAGGAACAGAATGTCGTGACCGATTCGGCCAATTTCTTACACCAAAATGGATTAGAAATTCAATTAAATATTTAATTGTTCTTCTATCATTGAATTTTCCGCAGACGGAAACAACTCGAGACTTTTGTATTTTGTCCAAACCGAACCAAACCAAACACACAACAGTTCCAGACCTGGTTTAAACCACTGAACAGTATGAATATAACAGAACAGGTTTCTGAAAGACAAGTGGCAACACTGGCACAGCGGGTGGAAGCTGTAATGTGAATGGCAGCATGACTCTGTGCCACCCCATTATATAAATAAGACTTTTTTAAAACTTGGTAAAACGTTTTGCACATGTATATGTGTGTATGTCTGTGTGTGTGTGTGTGTGAGAGAGAGAGAGAAAGAGAATCAGGCTTCACACACCCGGTGATCTTGTTGATCTCGGAGCCGGGAAGCGTTTGGAACACGGCCTCATGGACGCGGTGTTTCCCCCACAGTTCTCTCACTATCCTCCCGTACAGCACGGCCATGGTCAGCAGGGGCACGAGGAACACCAGCACGGACAGGCAGACGGTATAGCTCCGCCTCCACCGCAAGCTCGGCCACACCTCCAGACAACAGACGTATCGGATGTCGAACAGGAAGTCGTGTTTTACCTGCCGGGTCGAATGTGAGGTTTTAGTTAAGGTTTACGATGAAATGGATTCACGAGTATTAAAAACCTTCCACATGTACATCTGTTTTATTTATTCGTTTATTTTCACACACTACACTAATAAACACACACTAGGGGGCAGTAGTGAGCACACATGTCCGGCATGGTGGGCAGCCCTGTTCAAGTCACGTCAGTTGTGACACGTCAAATCAGAATTGGCTTGGCAACCGTGCGATCACAAGCCCAGTTATCTTTCGGCCAGGACACGCAAGCCGCTTGATGAATAAAAAGTAAGAGTATTTAACGTGGCCTATGGGTGTGATGCACTGCAATCAGAACGGCTCCAGATGACCTTAGTGAGTCACTACAGACCTGGGATGTAAAACAGGGACACGTTTTCATTGCTCCTACAATGAGCTAGAATTATTTATTCTGTCTGTTGTGACCCAGTTATAAATGATACCCGGCTGTTGTGTGTGTGTGTGTGTGTCGCCCAGACTTGACGTCAATAATGATGTCATAATACCTCATTGGCTCACGTACCTCTACTTTCTGGACGAACCACATGGGCGTCGCGATGGCCAGCGCAAGAACCCAAACGACCACTGTAAAAAAAAACCCATCTAGGATGTCAGATGTTTGTAGAAAATAAGCTAATAAAAGTGTGTTAACCCCGGAACCCGTGACCACAAGCTTGAGTCGAGTGATGAAAATAGGTGACCGCTTTACTCACCGAGCATCACAATGGAGCTGTTCAGGACATGTCTCTTGCGCACACGGAGAGGATACAAGATGCCCTGGAAACGTTCCAGGGCGATACAAGTCATAGTAAGAATGCTGGTTGCTACGGCGGCCACTTGAAGGAACGAGACCAGCTTGCACAGGAAGTTGCCTGATCAGTAAGAGTGTAGAGACAAGAGAAGCATACGTACGGGATTGAAGCAGTGAATGGCAGTTTGTGGACATTCACCCGTCTGATGGGTCCCATACCTACGACATTTACATTATTCTAAACAGTGTTGGATTGTAGGAAAGATGTTCAAAAGAAAAGAATAAAGGATGAGCGCTGTGTTAGCGCTGCTGTGGATCGTCCAGGTGATTAAATTAGTCTAGATTGGACGGACAAGATACTTTCATACACAAGTGCTGCAAATCTAAAACCTCGAGTCTGAGTCTTTGTGCTTACACTGGACTGGGTTTCTGTTTGATGTTTTTTACTGCGTCCTAAATACCCCATTCGGAATCATGTTTCTCCTCTAATGATGTCGATTAACGGGAGTCATTCTACAGTGGCCACTCATCAGATCATTACGTACCTTGTTCTGAAAACACGGACTGAGGAACCGTTTTCTTATTTGTGCTCCACAAATAAATATGATTTGAAAAAAAAAAGCAATTTTCGAGCACACATTCATCCGGTGTGTCACCCTGGCAGAGGATTGTGAGGCTTAAAGGGTCGTGAAGGTGGGACGGTGGACTATCGAACATGAAGCTCAGACGGCTCGCGACATTATTAGCGAAATAATGAAAGAAAAAACAACTACAAAATAAAGTGATATGGTTCAATCTCATGTACCACCATCAGGTTCACGCTGGGTTCGGTAGCGGTGATCTCGTCAGCACATGAAACATTTGCTTATTTGCCTTTGAATTTACTTAAAAAGGCAAAATGATCTATAAACGTTTGTAACTTCCATCGATAATCCATTGATAAACCTTTATTTATTAATAATCTCAGAGACTGTATGTATACGGAACATGATTCGGTTTTAGGTGACCTGCCCTTTGAAGACTTGAATTTAGGTCTCGTCCGTCTGTATGAAGGTTTAAAGTGGACAGCTTCCTTCCAGAAACCATTACTCCCATTGTCCTCGGGGTTAGTAAACTGAACTTGTGATCAGAAGGTTGACGGTTTGATTCCCTTTTCGCAAGGCAATGAACTCCTAACTTCTCCCTGGGAACCTTGGTTAAAGCTGCCTAACGCTCTTGGCAAATGTGCTTGCTACTGCCTCCTAGTGTGTGTTCACTGCATGGAATGGGTAAAATTACGAAGATTCGTTCTACTACGTGTATAAAGCACAGTGAAAGAAAGTCGTCTAAATCTTTAATCAGGGCTTAGATAAACCTTTAGAGGGTTAATAACTGAGAAGTGCGTATGTTTATTTATTGTTAGATTGTGTTGTTTTTTCCGTAATGGGTTCACTGTATCAGATACTGTAAATCACCTACCTACCAACTATCTAACCATGTCACATGCTGAAATAAACGTGGACGTTTGAGACCGAATCCTGCTGAGGATCCTGCAGGATCTGTACGATGCATTGTAGTCAGCACAGCTCCAGATACCACTGACAACCTACCAGTTGTTGCTTACCTGCTAGCCAGTTGTTGAAGAAGTGCTGCAGTAAGGATGCCGGCACACACACGATAGCGATGAGCAAATCGCTCAGGGCCAAGGAGCAGATGAAGAGGGTGCTGGGAGACTGCAGCGCCTTCTTCCGGCACATGAGGACCAAAACGGCGCCGTTCCCAACCACAGCCAGACCGAAGATGACCATGTAGAGGAGACCGAATACAGGTAGCAGGGCAGCTGGGAGTTTGGGAACAGTGACCAGGGGAGGGATGGAATACTGCTGGATGAACTGCCACCGAGAAAGATTCGATGCTTTCAGCATCAGTTCCAGCAACTGAGACGTCAGGTTCATGCTTACAACGTCTGGTCTCGAATTCCTTTTACTAAATAGCAAAAAGTGTTGTGCTACATACTTTATTTACTCTTTATTTGTCTTCTTCGTTTACCTAAACAATGCATTTTTGTGTTTAAAAATACATAAAGCAGCAAGGGTTTCTGCTGAAAAGTTGAGAACTCAATAGGCCGTATCCAGTCGTATCATAGATTGAAGCTGGATGGTGATTGGATGTCACCTAAAAAACAGAAAATAAAATGTGAACAATCTTGTTTTTTGGAAGCGTAATTTTGTTTTAAGTACCAAAATGCCAGATTCATGCAGTGTTCAGTGTTGCACCGTGATCCTGGAGGACGGACGGCTGTTTCCTTTCAATATGTACCTATAAATAGCTGAAACGACAATAAAACCTCTCTGATTCTGAACCCAGAACCTTCTTCATAACCACCACGCCGTCCTTCTAATGAGGCGAGGATTCACCTGAAATCAAGCACCAGCTGTTTAAAATAACTACCCTCTCAATTAGAGCTTGTCTGGTTATTTCAGACCCCGACTTGTAATCATTGCCGATACAATAAACGACTCAAGTCGTTGAAAGAAGCTTAAATTGATCGTGCAATCATCTGATTTCCTTACAGTTACCTGAACAAGGCAGACGGAATAATGAGAAGCTCAGCAGGACGTCACTGTTTCATTTAGTCGGGTCAGCAATTTTGTTTCTTTGAAAACGAACCGAACCGATTGTGCAGTTACTCAGAACGGAAATGGAAACGTACTGACCGGACGAATGTGAGAATATCATTATTACTGAGTTCAGGCCAGAGATTTCATCCACAATCAGCCACGCAAAGTGTAACACATCTTACTGTGATGAACGAGATGGCGAGATACAGTGTTTTGTGTAGAAGTGTCACATTTATATTGTATATGATCATATAATGTCTGGCTACACACACACACACACACACATTATATACAATGTGTGCATTAATAATAACTTTGTACTGGACCTACTTTGTATATCATGTTGTACTGAGTTATTTTACATTTGATACTTCACTCTTTTGTAGTTTGTTTATTATTATTATATTTTAATATTTGCAGGATGTTTATTCTATTGTTAGTGCTGGTCGACAATCAATCGTTTAATTTTGTATCTGATCTTCCTCTTTTATCACGATCACAAACATAACACACATATACATTTTTATTTCACTTTTCTGTCTTCCGTTTCATTCCATATTTTCTGCTTGAGTTTCTTTATTCTTCGACAGCAGGATGATTTGTAAATATTGCTCAACATCATTTATTGAAAACCGCATCTGTTAAACAATGCTATATAATAATAATAATAATAATAATATAATATATTATAATTGTCATTATAATAGTAATAATAATAATGACAATAATATTAATAAAAATGACACACACACACATATATACATAAATATATATATATTTAAAAAATACAATTCAATTAGTACAAGTGAGTTGATTGATTGTTGAATTCAATTAACGTCTGTTATTTGATTAATTTATTGTGTATTATTATAACAGGAACCATATTTATCTGTTAAAGTGTAAACAAAATGAGACATTATCTGCATGAATGATGATAAAAACATAATTCACAATCTAATTTACTTACATTTAGTTTGTTTATCATTTAAGGCTTAAAGCGCGTCATAAGTAGTGTGAAACCCATTTTAACAAATTTACCATTTTTACACCAGTCGCGTCTCTTTCGGACTAAAACAACCAACCAACCCGACTCTTCCCCAAATACGAACCCGTCGTTATACTTTTATACATCTCACACTATTTAAAACCGAATTTGTACGTTTATGACATTTATTTACATTTAGAAAAGTTCACAAATTCACTCACGTTCACTCGACGTTTTCGAACACAGCATCATCATCAGACCGAGCGAACGCTGCATTAGAAGAAAAGTTTCTCCCCAGAAGTCGTTTTAAATACAAATAAAGTTTTTATTTAACTCTGTTGTTGGTGTGTACTTGCTTATCGTGACTATCTGCGGCGTTTTGATTGTAAAACCAGGTATAACGGGCGCTTACAGACAGGAATGGGGAGAGAGAGAGAGAGAGAGAGAGAGAGAGAGAGAGAGAGAGAGACGTCTGCCACACTCGATATAAGATTTTAACGTTTTTAATAAACAATTTTAAACATTATGACGTTTTATCAACGTGCCACGGTTCTAAACAACATTTAATTATATTTACATCAGTCGTTAAGTCGCTGCTTTGAAAAGTATAATCATAAACGATTTGCTTTCGTCGAAGCCAGGTGTGTAGAGTTTGCATGTTCTCCCTGTTTCTGCATGTGTTTACTTTGCCCCCCCCCCTCCTCCCCCACAGTCCAAAAAACACCCAGACAAGGCAGATTGTCCATGGCTGTGTTTGATGTGGCTTGTGTCGAGGGTGTTATGGTCAGACACATTGGCTGAATACACTAAACACCTAAACAGTTCGCCAGTCTGTTGCAAAGCACAGAGACTAACACACTCACTAAGGATAATGTCAGTACCTCCAATTAACATGAATGCATTTCTGTGGGAGGAAACTGGAATACCCGGAGTAAACCCATACCAACATGCGAGCCCAATGCCCAGTAAAGTCCTTTACCCAACCATCAAAATATGGCTTCGTAAAACTCACACCAACACTTACATTCACCATTTTAAAAGATATCTACTCAAAGGATAAAATGTTCACTTGCTGCCTAATATATCCCACCCACTAACAGGTGCCTTGTTAGCATGACTATGTTATTCGTTGCACTTTTCAATGCCTGGTTGGTGTAGTTAGAGTTAAGGTAATGTGCCTACGTTTATTTTATTGTTGTACTGGAAATAAAATGTATTTCATAAATAAATGTTATTAAAATGGAGGGTGGGGGGTCTATCCAAGCCAAGCCAATAATCACAACATTATTACAAGGACAGAAATAAATCAATGCAGGGAACTTTGCTTTCCATCCCTCGTGATGTCATAACACCATATTTACAAGATAACACAGATGCTATATATACTGTGCAAAAGACCAGATGAGTTTATATAACAGTAATAACATTTCCTTTACAATTTCAGGAATATGAATGTCTGCTGTGTTGTTTACAGACATGGTCATCATCTTCTTTTTTTTCACTTCAAATGTCACTCGAAAGACAAATAAAGTTCAGTAGTGAATTGGGGAAAAGATACTATTAAAAACAGAAACTTAAACTTAGTAGAACACAATGCAATAAATGATTAACTATAACTATTCAACTGATGGGAGCCAACTATCAGAGCTATTAGTGCTGCAGTTCGCAAGTCTGAGCAGTAGGGGGTATAGCTCAGTGGTAGAGCATTTGACTGCAGATCAAGAGGTCCCCGGTTCAAATCCGGGTGCCCCCTCTTTTATCAATAATAATATCGCTTATTATTTAGTAGTCATTGTTTTAAACAAAAGGACGTAAACAGGGTTTCATCTGTAAACAAACGTTTGTTTAACCGAGTTAAACGTGTCACCAACAATAGCTGTCTTAACATTTTATTTCACATTCTATGTGAATCCCCTATGGAATGATAGTTTTAAAACATGGCACAAATTGCAACACGAATTTGATATAAATAAATCATAATCTATTCACACACAAGGCAAATTTAAGCACAATTTGTGGCACGCGAAAATACACAGTGCAGCGCTTACAAACTCATCGTTCGCTGATTGGTCGAATCAGTCATCGCTACGCAACACGATTCGTTTAACAACGCGGTGAAACTCAGCGCCCTCATGCGGTGAGAAAGTGTACACACAAGCGGATAACAAACAACACAAAATCAACCCGGCTAGCAAATGTTTCACGCAATATAACGCATTAAAAGCCGAAACACGATTGACTATAAAGACTTTATAGACACCATGGCGGCATTTGTCGTGAGTATTTTCGTGAAAAGGTTGAAATTTGGTGTTAGTGAGCTAACATTAAGCGAATATATAATTGCTAAAGCAGCTAGCTAAGAAATCTAGTCCGGGCCGTATACCAATCCGTATCTTTTCTATAAGTGCACTATGTACTGGAAGAAGAAGTGAGTTTGTAGTGCGGAGTGTTTGAAAGTGTTCGCAATTTGTATACACGCCTTAATAATCGGTTATAATATAATTATAACGCTGTTATATTCTTTATGTTACTGTATAACAGTGTCTAGTGTCATTGTACACAAATTATTTGGTGTGAATTGGTCCAGTCCAGTCTAGTTAAAATGTTCTAATTGTTAACCTAGTAATAAAATAGTAATAATAACGACAATTATCGACATCAGGACTAAGCCTTAAACTTCTATTTCTTTAATCTGAATGAAAAAGCTTACACAAAAACAACTACACACAATAAAACATATATTATGTGTAATGTGAGATGTATTTGAAGACAATGTTTTAAGTTCTTGGCCCATTGATATTGTTTGTGGTGTCCACATACTTTCGGTTAGTGTACATCAGGCTTGGATTAAGCATTTATAGCTTGATCCCGACATCTAACTAAATGATTTAAGTCATGTTTGTGTGTCATGATGAATAATATTTTCCCTTTTTCGGGGGGGTTGCAGGCCCACCCATCAGTACGAGTCAAGGGTACGGAACACTCCTATGTGCCCAACCTGTGCCAGGATGATAAGTGTGCCGGACACGAGAAAGGAGTGCACATGCACTGCCCTCTGTGCACTCTAGGGGAGGCATACCAGGACCCCATCATCCTCCGCGGTCATTTCCGAATTAAACACGTCGACAAAAGCATCGACTTTGCAGGTCAGGTATAGAAGTATGTATAAGACATTTAAGCCATGAATGTGAATCAGCGTTTTAAATATTTGATCTTGTGATATAATGAAATCAGGTAGAAATGGTGAACGTTTACGCCGGGTACTGCTATTGATGGTGCATTGTTGCTTGTACCCAACAGGCTTGAGAGTTCTGCGCTGCTGTAACCACTGTGAGATTGTGGGCACCATTAAAGGAGAGAAGCGGTTTAAAGGAGCTCACTGGCACTGTTACCGGTGCAGGAACGGCTTTAATAGGAAGGACGAAGCTGTCAAACACTACAAGACACATTTCAGAAACCCACACACCACGTTCCAGATCCAGGTGACGCAGGTGAGCATGGAATGTTTTTTACTTCATTCTGCTGCGTTAACATGTCCAGGGCAACTGAGAATCGTGACTCTACACAATCTAATCAGTTGTGTGTGAACAACAATGCTCAGGGGTCTAACAGTGGAGAGGAAAATAAAAGAAATGTATATTATAGATGACATGTATTGTACTGAAATGTCATTACAAATGTGCATTGTTCATTATTGGTTTTAATACAAGGGTCTACTGTATGGGGGGCATGACAGATGCCTTGTAATGGATTCACTTCTTATCTGGACTGTCTCAAAATTGCTCCTGGAAAATCCGGACCTACATTACATTACATTACATTACATTGCATTTAGCTGACGCTTTTATCCAAAGCGACTTACAATGAGCAGACAGGGTTAAGGGTCTTG